>JAVJIF010031310.1:0-239693 GCA_038442645.1 Agave tequilana | reverse complement strand
CTTACAAGATGTTGTTGCATGGTGGCCCAATAAGACTTTCTTTAGTTTCTCACGGATTGTGAAGGCTTCTCTGTATAAAAAATGTTTGGAATTATCCACCTCACGAATGAGTCAGCCCCTTCCTTTCGGTACTTTTTTGAAAGGGCCTGTTAGGAACCTAGGAGTACGCAACATAGACAGCATAGAATAGGGGAATATATGGTTTTGCATGGACAGGAACGATTGTTATAATTATCAGTGTCTTCTTTTTCCTGTCCTTATGCTGTTCTACCTGTTTAGATTAGATTGCCTATTTACAGTGTAGTTTCAGGTACATCCCCTATGCCTCGCTTGGAAACAAGGTTTTTAGTTCCCAAAGTGAGGTTTGGAAGACTTTGAGGCTCAAAACAAGGTCAGTGAACTGAACCATGTTTGGGAACCGAATAGAGCTGGGGTTGAAGGCCTCCAAACCTTTTGAAATTGGGATTTGTGGTACTCTAATCTGAGCAGAGTTTCAGGAAGTGGGTTTATATGTATGGCTACAAACTTCAGTTTCATATAACTTAAAAGAAGCCCCAGTTTTGGGTAACTCTGTTGCCAAACTAGGCCTTGCAGGTTTTATAAACATTGTCATTGTTGCTTTCTATTATTTCACATCATCACTGTCCTTGATTTCTCAATAACATATTGAGGAAAAGAGTGCCATGTATCATCTGTATTATATGTATAGTATCACATGACCATTCTAGTTCTATTCATTCTGAAATCCTGTTTGGGAAATATTTACTGTATCAAATGAATTATTATTAAATTATAGAAAATTACCTTTATTACTATTTTTGTTTTATAGAACACTATATTTCTAAAGGACTGCTCATTACTTATTTATCTTTTTTTTTTTCCAACAGGGAGAACCCTCGTGCCTTTTTATTCTCGTTACGGTATCTGCAAATTTGGGCCCATTGCAAATTTGATCATCCTGTTGAAACTATTACATATAGTCCTACAACATCTCCTGCAGCTGACATCCGATCTATGCGGCGATTAATGGATCCTCATCAGGACCGCCTGCCTTAACATTATCAACGGAAGGGCTAGCAGAAGCTGGCCAAGGAAACTCTCAAAGACTTTCTTGTCAGAACCTCGACAAATGACTTCTGTAGATGAAAATATTGAGACAGAGGGATCACATACCACTTCAAGCATTGGGCAAGTTACATCTTTTACTTAACCCGGCCTGGAAAAGAAAAATGTAAATCAGTTTCTACTGCAGGAGATGTACAGTCTTTCATGATGATTTGACTTTTCATCTGAAGACGACCCCTCTTACGTGACAAAATTCAAGACCTGAATTCCATACAATTCATCTTGTAAATTGTGTTCTGTTTCATTTTTGAGAGGCGGATGATGAATGTCCCGTCTGTTCCAAAAGTGAACTGCTCCCTTTAGTAGAATTCTCCTCCATACCTCATTCTAGATATCTAGAAACCTTATTATGTTGTGATAGCACCCCTATCTATCTTCTACATCTTTCTTGAGTGACCATTTCTATAAGGTTTTGCTCATTTAGTTCCAGTGCCTGCTTATCATATTCCCTATTTTGGCTAGGCTACTATTCTAGGTGTTACTTCTGTCACATCAAGTTTCTCCAATAGGGTTGAGGGGAAATTTTCCTCTTTTTCCCCCAACTGTCCTTAATTGTCTCATATTGTCAATACTACTGCATTATGTGATTCCATTCGGGCAACACCTCATGCTTAACTGTATAGTCTAGGTGTTGACGAGGCAAACTACAAAGATTCGAGTTAGTCTGCAAAAAAGGAAGCAGACCCATCAGACGTGCTGCTTCTTGAAGTTGAGATTTCATCTGGTCCCCTTCATATCTGTTTGTGCTCTATTGAATATCCCGGAATGTGAATTTCCAGCACAAAAACTCTGGAAGTTCATCTTTTCTGTCCATAGGTTTGCTGCATTGTTTTGTATGATAAAATTTTAGATCACCAAGTTCTAGTCCTTCCTTCATCCCACAAACATAAATCTCAGTCGTAAGACTGATGGAGATCCTACTGCAGCTGAATCATTTGTTTGCAACATTTGTGCTCAGGAATGCATTGTATCAAGGTACTAAAACATTAAAGGACTTTTTTTTGGCTTCCTTTGTTTTATGAATAAAATGTATCAGACTGAGAATTGTTGTATGTGGTACATGTTCATTGTATCCACTCGAAATGATTAGTTGCCTGCATATTCTTGGCTGTTTTGAATGTATATCCCAATTTATACTTGAAGAAAAATCAGTTGTGGGTCCTATTTCCCCCCCCCCCCCCCCCCCCCCCCCCCCCCCCCCCACCCCCCCCACCCCACTGGTTGTGAACTTTGGAAGGCAATATATCTGCAGTCTTGCGCGAGATATGGATGCTATTCACAAGACCAACCATGCAGAAGACTTGGAAGTTTGGAGGAACCAATGTGGAATGAATTCAACTCATCTCCTACTCCCTACAATGAAATACTAATTTGCATTAAAGATTTGATTATACAGTTCTGTATTTATAATACTGGTGAAAGAGACAGTAACCCACCAGCCCATTTGTATATGTTTATGTATTTTTCCTACTGTAAAGGGGGGAACATCATAGCTCATCATTATGATTTATGACTAGCTTAATTACAAAAAGAATAATATCAAGCTTCTGAAAAGATAAAGAGCCGAGATGTAAACCAAAGTAGTTCATGAAGAATAACATCATCGTGCATAGAATGTAAACAGCCAAATGAGTTCTTTAGACACACACCTTTCTTGTATCAACAATGTTGCGCGAGTGATCACATGGTCGGCCTTGGGTTCGTTAAAAGCTCCCCTCGCCCACATGCCACCGATTTGAACCGTGCCATGGACATATTTAATTATTATTTAATTTCAACCAACGTGGACGCTGAAGAGATCTTAAGTTTGTTCTCATTTTCTAGAAGAAGAAGCAGCAGCAATGCTCAACATTATCAAGGTTGGTGCAAAATAAGAACCATTTACATGAATAGTACAACGAGAATAAATCAAGAGAGAAGAAAAAAAAAAAAGAAAAGAAACAAGAGGCAAGGTACTTAAAATGTGAGTAAACAATATGGATACAAACAATCAATACCAAAATTTAGAGAGATCATATATCTATTCAAGTCCAATCTCAAAGCCAATCGTTATCCCCACAAGCTCTGATCCATCACATTTATCTAACAATAAAATTCACAAAGATCCTAACAGAGACTTTTAAGAGAAACAACTGAGATGTTTATAACTTGGCTACCACCGATAACACTACAAAAAAATTCAGTCTGAAACCTCGATAAAAGGCAGAAACTTTGAAGCGAAACACACTAAACATCAGTAAGGGGAAGAGTTCCAAATTCTCGTACTCCTTTGCGGCTAAGAAAGATGGCACACTGCTTGATTAGCAAAACATTAGTCACTTCCTCCAAATTCTAATAATACGGCCAGAAGTCATTGCCACCGGGCTTCTTCACCAAGATCTGGTTGTACTCTGGTCTGGATGTCTGCATGCAGATTACAATTTGCGGCCGGTTATTCATCAGTAAAAGACGCACAAGCTGAAGATGATGTAACACAATGCAATCTCTTGTTCTCAAATATGGTTGCTACAATTTCAAGAGCGAGAAGAAATTATTCAGATTATATGTGCTCATGGGGTACACTCAATTTAAGAGATCTTTGATAACTTTGAATCAGTATACTGATTAGCATTCATGAGACAACCAGTTTGATTCTTTAATGCATTCTTTCTGATTTTTTCAAAAGCTTTACTCATGTTGCAAACTTCTGTTGGAAGCTCTAAATATGTGAAGAAAAAGAGTTGCAACGATACATCTATTTCTGAGAATTGATAAGGAAGGATGCTTTTTATATAATAAAATCGGTAAAGCTAAAGCACGTCCCAATTGTCCTAAGAAGCATAATGAAGCAACTGGAATTCACATAGGCAGCTCCCGTACCCCATGGTCACGTGTGTATTCACAAATCATAAGGCACAATCGAGTTGTGAATTCCCAACATATCCTACTCCATTAAGAATCATGGACAAGAATATAAAAGCTAGTACGGCAAGGGGCAGCATCTATGGGTGTAAAATTGCACAGAGCATCCCCTCTTTCACAACTAGCACTGCATCTATTTAAATTTCTGTCACCCTCCCCCTTCCGTCCTTCCCTCTCCATTAATTTATTGACTAACAAGAAGAGCAAGCTAGTGGTCTGAAACAGTGGGAGCAACTTTGGCACAGGATGCATTTCACAAACGAACACTGTTGCCTCCCTTGGCTGATACATTAATTCCATTGTCTCCTTCCCACATTCTCTGCTGAATCTCACCTCTCTGTAAACACCGATGATAGCGACTCTTCTGAATCACAAACAAATGGCTCCCAGCGTGCACCTATGCTCATTGGACTAGAAAGCTATGGATCTATTAGACAACTATAGACTGATATCAAATCTTGCTGAGAACCTGAGGCACTCACTGTCTGTCTATTATTTACATGGTTATAGCTTGCACTATGATAAATTTGACCATACTTGACCAGGAAAAAAAAAAAGCCTTCTACCAAACTTCTTTTGGCTCAGGTGAAAGAAACCTATTTCTCCACTTAGCTCTCTATCATGAGCCAATTTCTTAGTTAAAATAATAATAAAAAAAAACTTCTGATGTTTGTTTATCGTCTCAATCCACATCCATTTTGGCCCACTCCTCGTCCTATTAGTACCCTTGATTACAATCTCGTAAAGGCGATCACCATCAGTCTAGAATATTAACAAATGAAAACCAAAACATTATTCTGAAAGTAAGGTGTTCTAAGAATTAAGGATACTAATTTCTGAAAATTTTCCCTATTGAACATGCAGATATTACTCTGTACTTCAGGTTCCAAAAGTCTTAAGAGATTTTAACCAGCCACATGATGATTTTCTGGTGTGCATGTCTATGTGCGTGTATCACTGGTGGGCAGACAAAAGATGGGGTTTGACCTGTATAAAGACGAAAGATAGGGTTGACCAGTATAAACACATGCTCATTGCCCAACCATTATGCCCAAAAATTCAAGCTTAAGGAGGCAACTGGCCATATCAAGGGAAAGATGACCAATGCATGGAGGGAAATAATAGATAGCATCTCTACATTGTCAAAGCTAAATTTTGAAGCTGAAACCAAGGGAAAGATGACAACACATGGAAGGACAGAAGAGGAAAGCAGTAACTGAAACATGTTTCGATTAAATTAATAATGAGTTTTGAAACTTGAAACTTGGGGCATTGATACCATGTTAGGAAACCACTCATCCATAACAACAAAATTTTGCATACTTCTTACACTTGCATATATAATAAGCAGATGACATTAGGCATGATACATGCTGAGCATACAACACGAGGGTTAGGAATCAGTTTGGTTTGTTAGGGTTTGAGTAAAAAAAGGCATAATTTATCTCAAATTGATATTGACTGAACCGATATTCCTCAAGTGCATAATTTATTGGAATTTTGAGTTCAAAATTTAATAAAAAACTTTATTTCAGTTTTATATTTTTACCAAGTCAAATGAGACCAAGTCTCACGAGATCTATTCGGGTGAGAAAATCTCTCAACCACCCGATTGTGTGGTCGTGAATCTATCTTACGAGTACAATCACTGTGGGTCTGAAGCCTTTAAATAGACCCTTTTCCAGCAGCAAAAGAAATAGTACAATATTCTCAACTTCTCCTTTCTCCCTCTCATATTTCGCTTGAGGTCTACTCTTCATGAAAAAGGCTTCAGCTTGAATTGAGATTTTCTTCTCTTTCTTTAAATTTCTTAGGCAACAATTCTCCTTCTTAGGAGAGGCTTGCTCTTGGCCAAGTGCTAGTGAATCCAGGATCTTTTACCACTAAAGGGACAAAGCCGATTCAACATCCGTATGATTGGGGCGGGCTTTTGATCTTTGAAGGCAACGGCATCGCGACTGCATTCTCCATGCCAGATCTTGTTCTCCTTTACTTTATTTTATTCTTAATTATGATAGTTATTGCATGCTAGAATAAATAATTATTGTTTTATCTTAATTTTATTTCTTGAGAAATTTGCATGTTTCAGAATAGTAAAATTTTATCTAACAATCGAAAGGATCAAAATGGATATAATTATTTTCTATTTTAATTTATTAGCATGCAAACTAATTAAGTTCTTGCAAAAACTTGTTTCTCACGCTACTACAAGTTTGCATTCTTACATATTTTCAAATTCTTGGGAAAAAATTTGGTTTCTTAAAATTCTTACAAGATCTTATCCTTAAATCTTACAAGGTCTTATCTTTTCTTTACAAGATCTTAATTATTTCATTACAATATCTTATTAGATCTTATCTTTCAAATTCTTAAAAAATATATTTATTTTATTGTACGATCTTATTATTTACAAGATATTACTAATTATTGCGAAAATCCTATCTTGTTAAATTATTGTAAATTTAAATTCTTACAAGTCAAAATCTTGCTAAAATTCTTGGAAATAGATATTCCTACATTCAAATACTTACAAACAATTCTTACAAGTTTTAAGATTTTATTAAGCCAATTTACTGCAAGATCTTGTTAAAATTATCTACAGATACCTATTCTTTGAAATTTATACAAGTTGTTATTTTAAATTCTTGCAAGATCTAAATTCTTGCTAAGTTTTAAATTATCAAAATTCTACAAAATAAATTGCTATTAGATTCTTCCTAAATTGATTTCTTATAAATTTATTATTCAATACTTGTCCCTCCTTCATGTAGTAGAATTTAACAGTTCATGCAATAGGAATTGATGATTTCTCGCTGTAGTAAATTAACTTAAATTTTTCCGACTTCATATCATAGCTATAATTATATTACAACAAATTCTTATCTTATTCTAAAAAATAATTCTAAATACTGCAAGTATTTTTACATGTCCAATTCATGCTATTAATTAGTGCTATCTTATTATTACAACAACATT
Organism: Agave tequilana; assembly: GCA_038442645.1. NCBI lineage: Eukaryota > Viridiplantae > Streptophyta > Magnoliopsida > Asparagales > Asparagaceae > Agave > Agave tequilana. The sequence continues at coordinate 232,691 of JAVJIF010031310.1, read as the reverse complement.
ATAACTAGCTAACTAATTGCAAGAATCTGACGGTATCTCATTTCTACAAGCTTAGTTTAAGGATTAATTGTATTGATCTGAACTGCAAGAATCTTTCAAGTTGAATGATTATTGCACTCTAGAATTTTATGTTATTCTTTCTTTACTAGAATCTTCTGTCACTTGAATTAAACAAAAGCTCAACATCACTTTTATTCTACATATCTTAATTTAAAAGCTACCAACATAAACTGGTATTATGACATTTTTAAAATATCCAGAAAACATGGTCTGTCATTTTGGCAAATCTAGACTACAACAACAATATTCTTTGTATACTTTATGTAGCTGAAATAGGCAGACTCCTTTGTATTTTCAGTTCAATAGGACAAAAAAATTAAAGGGTAATTCATTTTTCCAAAATTTCGTACAATTCGTGTTTAAACAAGGAAGAATATTCAACATGGTTCTATAATTAAGAAACACAAGAGCGAAAAACCTCTCACCTGACCAATTGGATTAGTAAAATTAAAATTTTTAACTAACTCAATAATTCTAAGATCCTTTATTAAATATCTTATCAGCTTATGTAACCATAACCTTAGAAGTTGTCTAGATTATGACCCTAGCATACACACTAATATTTAGACATACTTAAATATGTCTAGAATTAACCTTGATTTCATATTATGATTGGATCGAGTTTTAGCTATCTTTCATATTGAGTTTGATGCAAATAATGATTGGCTCATGCTATATTAGGTAGAACTGATATCCTAATTTATACTAAATCTATTATGAGGAACATAGTAGAAATGAAAATCTTATAATTTGAGCTCATGTAAATGAGTATATTAATCTTAACCACATGCAGGATGATTAATAGTTATGTATGGCTTTGCCCTCATCCAACGTTAATTGAGATCTATTAAAGTTACATTGCTTAAATGAATGATTTTTTTATAAGCTAGTATTATAATTGAGATCAAGAGACCTCCTAATCTCATTATTATTTTGACTATTACCCCTTATAGTTATCAAGTTTTAGATTTGGTCTTATTGGACATTCTAGAAATTAAACTTCAGGTTTGATTTTACAAATTATAATTTTCTTCAAACTAAGTTTAGAGATAAATAAATATCTATTTGATACTTTCAAATATTTTTTTAATTGTCGAGAATTTCACAAAGATTTTTGGTTGGAAATTTTAATTTAAATTCTTGTTATATGGAAAGTTATCTATTTAATATCTCGAGCATTGAAATAATTTTTTTGAAATTATCTTACAACTAGAAAATTATTTAATTTTTCTCATTTCATTACTAGCTTTTATTCAATAAGATATTTATTGTTATCATCTATTAAAGTAACCTATTATATTTATTAATGGTATACTTATAATTGAAAATTTATACACCTTCTATTTAAGTGTTTTCATAATTTTAACAATAATAAAATTATGAGGATATTCTTATCTAAGTTGTGAAAAATAGTAAACTTCAAAATTTACTATTCACTAAATTGTATATATACATTAAATTCAAAAATTGAAATTATAATTGCATCATTTTGTAGTAAAATATCTTGAAATGATTGCTACGTTTTACATAGTCATGCACTTCTAGTCTTTCTTTAAAAGAGTTTACATTTTTCGAAAGGATATTATAATTTTCACTATTAATTAAATTATAATATATTTTTCAAAATTATTTAAAATTACTTTAAGATTTTAAATGTGACATTTTCAAAATTAAAAGATATATAATGCATACATATATGCATGTATTATTTGTGAAAACAAAGTTGCATGTACAAAAAAAAAAGTTAAAATATCCTAATCACTTAATTAAGACAATGGTGATTTGTGCAAGATGAAAATTCAGATACTACTAAGAATATAAATAGTAAGACAAATTAGGTTGTCTTACTATCTGGTAAGAAACCAATTTGCAATCATCTTTTAAGATATTAAAATCTAATCTGGGACATCATCAATGTCTTAATAAGGTGAGTAGAATGAAAAATAAATATTTTTCTCTAGTACATGTATATCTCTTAAAGTTTTGATAAGTATATGTTTAAATTATATTTTCAGATAAATCTGAATTACATGTTAAAATACTTAAACTTGACACTAAGTGTGCATTTAAAGATATTTGACAAGCATAAATTTCTTGATTATTTTTCAGCATATTAAATATATGTATATGTATATATATTTAAATAATTAAATGCAATGTATATATGCTTTGCTATAAATTATTATGGGATGATTTACTCGTTTTGAAACTAAAATAACATGAAAAATTTTAAATTATCTTATGATCCAAATGGGGAGGAAACTCTAACAATTACCAAAAGACTTTATATATCTAATAAAAGGTGTCATGAGTCATAATAATATAGTCATGAAGATTTAAACCTCTGATTAGCACCACTTGAAAAATAAAAGGCTGATATGTCATTATCTGACCCCAGAAAACATAGTCATTCCCCAGAAAACATAGTCATTCTGACTAAAGGTCTTTTCAGAAATGTGGTCCTAGATTCATTGAGAGAGATGGGGTTAGGCTCATAGTAGAGTTCACTGACAGCGAGAATCCAACTTACTTGATCAAGAGTTGGTTACATGAAAGAGGTTCAATGTGAAAGAAACAAGCTGAACTGATGATACTCGTGTGGAGCATCGACCCAGATATATTTATATCCTGTATGTAACATTGTAGCTACTACCCCTTCTATATAGTGACAATGTTCTTATGATACAGTTGGTAAGATTGAATTTAACTCTTAATAAGTCTAACACACTTAGTGTGGAGGACATAACATCCAACTATAATACTCTTAGAGGACTTACCTACGTGAGAAGAACCGTGACAGCTGTGGTTGGGGGGACAGGATTGACACCTAAAACTCTATGAGTCGGTTACTGTGAGCATAACCATTAATACTCAACTCGCTCGTTCAATAGATGAAGACTTACTGTATGTGTATTCTATCAATATCTGGTTAAAAAAAACTAGTTCCAGACGTAGTCCACTATGTCTCTCAGATGACAATGAATTCACAATGAAAGGTTCCAAGCGTAGTCCACCTGTCCCGAATTCATAAAATGATGTTCGATTTTATTCGTGTTTTGATTGTTTTGTTTTATATTATCATTTTGTTTTATCTTCCCTGAAACTCAAGCTTTTTGGGAGTCTGTTGGAGTTTGAGTTCAAATTTTAATAAAATGCTTTTATTTTAGTTTATTCATTTTTATCAAGTTAAATGAGACTAAGTCTCACGAGATACGTTCGGATGAGAAAAATCTCCCTACCGCCCGATTGTGTAGTTGTGAATCTCTCTTGGGGTTACAACCACCAGAGAGTCTGAAGCCTATAAATAAACCCTACCTCCAGCAGAAAGAGAAATAGTACAACACTCTTTAACTTCTCTTTTCTCCCTTTTATATTTCACTTGAGGCATACTCTTCGTGAGAAGGGCTTCCAACTTAAATTAAAATTTTCTTCTCTTTCTTTAAATTTCTTTGGCAACAATTCTCCTTTTGAGGAGAGGCTTGTTTTTTCATCCAAGAGCAAGTGTTGGCGTATCCGATGAATCTTTTACTACTAAGGGGATAAAGCTGATTCAACATATTGGGGTGGGCTTTTGATCCTTTAGGGCAACGACATCACGGCTGCATTTTCCAGTTCATATTTTATTCTTTTTTGCTTTATTTTATTCCTAATTATGATAGTCATTGCATGCTAGAATAAATAATTATTGTTTTATCTTAATTTTATTTTGTGAAAAAATTGCATGTTTCGGAAATAATATAATTTTATCCAACATAATTTATATTATTGCCTATTGTTGAAAATTGGGTAGAATGCTCATTTACATCATGAAACCTAGCTCTTAATTGTAAAAGTTTCTCAATTTCACTAGATTAGGGCAATTTTTGTCGATTTTGAGCATACATTAATAAATAAATTAAAAGAAATAAAGAAAATCATCAGAGAGGGGTATTATGTGCTGACCAGATCTTTGAAGATGAGGAAGGCAACAAGCAAGAAGAGGACGAAGACGATCTCGAACTCGGCCATCCGAACGAACGCGAACACGGCGTTCACCGCGCGAGTCAGCAGCGAACCTCGCCGGACCTCGTGGCGGTAGGCGCCTTCTCCGCCGTCGAGCCCCCCGCCCTCGGCGCCGCTGCGTCTCCTCATCGACGAAAATTGCATCGGATTTGGATCCTCTCGTGTTGGACGAGATGAGTTCCCGTGGGAAAACGAATCCACGCTGTGGCCCTTTTGCACATACACCCTTGTGCAAGTTACTTTTAGCAGACTCATCACCATGCAATTTATAAGTCATGTGATACGGACGGACACTTCAAACATGGAGGCCCGGCCCGAAGCGAGTCCAGGCTGGATCTGGATCAATATTGACAAGACAATCCCAACCGGCCCACTTTAGTGGGCCCCACCTGAAGATTGTCCTTAGCTTTTATCCCTCGCATGAAAACAAAGGAAGCCATTAAAGGTTATGAACATCTCAACTGCAGCAGCAAAACAACTCTGGAAAAGAGGGAGGAGAGAGAGAGAGGGCGGAGAGAGAGAGGGCGGAGATTCACCACATTCTAAGATCAAAACCCAAGAGAGAAGAAAAAGAATTAAAGACCAAATAAACCCCCCCCAAACCCTTACATCTCACTCCAAACATGTAGAATTTCTCCTCCTCCACAGATCACCATATAAAAGACTCCCATCCCTTTTTATTTAGCCACCTACAACAAAAACCATAGAAAGAGAAATCCCTTTCGGTTCTCTCTCTCTCTCTCTCTCTCTCTCTCTCTCTCTCTCTCTCATGGCTTCTTCTTGCTCCCAATCGCTCCTCCTCTTCCTCCTCCTCTTCATGGCCTCAATCTCCACCAAATCAGCCTCAGCCCAGGTGGCTCTCCCTCAATTATCTACTTATTTGAATACCCATCTCCCTATTTTGCCTAAATTTTTTTATTCTTTATGTTGTTGCTGTGCAGGCTGCTGGAGGTGAAGCAATGAGGCCAGTCGGAGGTCTGCAGTCTAAATTTGTAAGTGAGAGTCACAGGAGGAAGCTCGGGAGCTTCAGGATATGTGCACTGTGCACTTGCTGTGGAGGCCAAAGGGCCTCTGCTTGCCTTCCCCTTGCTGCTATGCAATCAATTGCAACATACCCAACAGGCCTTTTGGCTTCTGCTCCTTTACCCCAAAGACATGCAATTGCTTAGGCTGCCATCTTTGAATTATTACTTACTGTTATTCAAAAAAGAAGACTATATTGATTTCTTGCCTTGCTTTCCTTTGCTTGCTTGAAATTGGTTGGTTGGTTGCTTTATTTTAGTCATCAATATGTTAAATTTTCAAGTGTGTGAAGAAGATGAAGATTGAAGAATATTGTTTTTGTTCCTATCTCCTGTTCATTGCTGTTACTGTTTCTCTCAATATATCAATACTATTGTTATTATCAAGGATTAATAGTATTCGAGTATTCAATGCAATGCAATCAATTTGTTTATTATTAGTATAAGTATATATATTTTTTGTGAGCAATGCTAAAAAGGCTGGTTGTTGGCAAGGTGCAAGCTTGGCATTATTAGATGGCTGTCCAAAAATGCTTAGTTGGGTGAGAAGTTGGTTGGGGGCATTAAAGCATGTTGTTATGATCCTTGTGACTGTGGGCTATTCAATTTTGGTGGTTTGGTTGTTTTATTTGAATTCATCTCCCCTTCCCTTATTATTAGGGCATTTGAGGATGATATCTCTGAAAATTTTGTGGGAATTTGGTGTTTATTGTGCCCTTGCAAGGACCATTGGGAGGGGTTCTTAATCTTTTGTAGGTGCTATGAACTGCATGAGAGAAAAATGTGATGGCTACAGTTATCTCTCTCCCAAATGGGGAAGCTGTTGCCATCCTTTGCATGTGGGTTCTTATGGACATGGTAGGCTCTCACGAGAGCCCCACACGTTTTACTGCAATATTATTGTTGTTGCCATTGAGCAGCATTGTCATGAATGACTTGTTTTTATTTTTTGGATGACCAATGAAGTTCTTCTCCTTGCATTGTGCTGACAAGACACAAGAGCCAGGAATTATAACCCAACTGGTTAGGATCTTAGTAGTGTGCCATTTTTTCTATATTATGCACTCAGTGCGTGATGAGTTGGGATTGGGATGTGCACACTTGATTAGAGCTGTGTATATCATCAACATGAGTTAGTTGGGAGACTTATATGTGTTTTGCCTCTGTAGGCAATACTGGGGACATCTGAAGAGATAGAACTGTTTAGAAAAGCCTTCAGTGAGTAGGGCAGGTGCAAGGACCACTCATCTAAACTTATTCATGACTGTGGTTCAGAGAGTACCTCTCAGTTTGTGAGTTGGGTAATGAAATCAAAAAAGATTAGGAGACTAGAGAAGAGTCTAAATGATGTCAATCATCTCCAGTGACTTAGTGCTGAGACTGTTTATTGCCAGTGGAACATGATCAATGGGGACATTATAAAAGAAAGCTTGGTATCCATTGACTTGACCGAGTTTTCAATTATTGCCGCTAATTCGTCATCGAATAGTAATTATCAGTGAAATTTCCACTTGGGTAATGACGTAAAATCTTCATTATTGATCGCAAGTTTTATCACAGAAACGGAGTCTAATGTTAAGTGACTGTCCATATGAACTTATTAAGTCTCTTAGTGCTTGGTTATATATATGATATGGTCACATCAGCGGTAAAGTAGTTTTCTATTGGAATTTCTACATCATTATTCATAGTTAAATCACTAAATCGTTCTACACAGGGTTCCTCACTTTTCCCGTAGTATACTGAAGGATAATTATAGTTAGATGCCTTATATTAAAGAATGATGTACATTAACAAAACCAGGAAATTCTAGATAAGCCTACATTCAAGTGTTATAATAATTTACTTCATCTCACAAAATTATATTCAAACGATCTCTCCGTCTTCTTTTGAATTTTAGTCAGGAAATGAGTCACATATATAGGGCTTCAAGACTTCAAAAACTATGCTCTCAACATTGTCTGAATTGATATTAGGGGAGCCTGGCAGGGTAACTCAAACACGAAATCATGAATATGTTAGTTAGATTAACATTTTTTTTATTATTGTATTTGTAGTAGTTTCATGTGTCATTAGTGTCATTATTGTGACACACAGTTATACCTCTTGAATTGCATAGAGGCTGAAATGATCCTTCCTCTTTAAAAAGTATTTGCATTTTTTTGAGTAAAAGATAAGTACATTTTGCATGAAGTCATGGGACTTAATCAGTAAGAATTAGATTTTGGCATCATTGGATTTTGGTATGCTAAATAGCAGCCAACCCTCATAATCATTTTTTCCTTTTATTTTCATGCATGGAGAGACTTGATTTTTTTTTTTTTTTTTTGAAAAATAATATACTGTTATCATGTTAATTGTAGCTGGGACTTGGTATACAGTTTGTGGAAAAGGTTTTGGGATTCATTGAAAAGCCTGGAAGTTTTTCAGAAACCTGAGCGAAAAGTTTTGTTAATATGTTTTCAATACAAGCGAAAAGTTCAAGCTTGAGGAGTGCTGTAAAGTTGCCATTCATGAGTTTGGTCACATTGCATTGGCATTCCTTGCAGCGCTCTCTATGAATCTCATTCTCAGGTTGGTGAAGATGGCTAGCTTACATGAACTGCGAGCCAACAACAATCATAACATGCTCTGCTTACCACCTCTACGTATTTGTTGTACTTCGAACATGGAGAGATTTGGAAGTTCAAAGAGATGTCGATGTTACATCGCCATTTGTTTGGACGAGGGCGATATCGCTTATTCTGGAACAGTTTCAGTGAATTATCTCCTCTTCTTGAACTCGTCAAGCTTACTACATGGTGGAAAATGCCATCATCATCAAGCTTATTATCAAGAGCTTATCTCTTTGTTTAACAAAAACAGATGCTTTACTAGATGCTTATCTTCTCCCTGCTCTTGAAAGGGATTGTTGAAGCTGTCTCAACGAAATATCTTCAATTGAATACTATGTGAATTATGGTCTTAAGTCTTGACAATGTTTAATAGAAATACTTGTTGACGATGTTGACAAATCGATGTTGACTCAATTCATCCAATTGTGGGACCCAACAAGTCGAAGAGGAACCATTGAGGCCTGACTCACTTGTTAATGAGTAAGTTAAAGAGTCTCAAGTTTATGTCCGACTTCTATTAAATGAGAAACAAAATTGATGAGAACTTAGAACTTGTGAAGCTTGATTGTGATGGCAAGGCTTTATTTTAAATTTATTTTTGATGTGTTTAGGGAAATTTTCTTTTTTCATAAAAGAAAGTGTTGTCTCATTGGGTCTCTATAAGTTTTTATTATTCCGTTCGAAAATATCATGAACATTTTCTTTATTATTCCGCTCCAAACATAAAACAACAACAACTAAGCCATTTGTCCAAGTATTTGGGGGTAGGCTACATGAACCAAAAGAGAATTATGTCGGATCGGGCACATGGCTCTGCTTTCTCCACTCATTCCTATCGAGCAATATGCCTTCACTAAGACCTTTAGCCTCTACATCTTGTCGTATTACCTCCATCCATGTTTTTCTTCGCTCTCTTCTTCGCTCATTTAACTTGCCCTAAATTGATACGCTCTATTCGCCAGACTTGCGCATCTGTAGGTCTACGCCGCACATGATCAAATCATTGTAGGCGGTTTTCTCTCATCTTCTCTTCTATAGAGGCTACACCTATCTTAATACGAATATCCTCATTTCGTCCCTTATCTCTCCGCGTGTTACCACACATCCAACGAAGCATGCAAATCTCTGCTACACTCATCTTTTGAGCATGATGTCTCTTTATAACCCAACATTCTGTGCCATATAACAAAGCTGGCTTAATAGCAGTCCGATAAAACTTTCCCTTCAGTCATAACGGAATATTACGATCACATAAAACTCCTGTTGCGCTCCTCCATTTAACCAGCCGACTTGGATTCTATGGTTGACATCACTATCGATCCCCCATCCTTTTGGATAATAGAACCCAAGTACTTAAAATGACTGCTCATCGGTATTTCTTATTCATCTAGTCTCACAATACTATAATTTCAGATTCTCTGTTTACTGAATTTAAACTCCATATACTCTATTTTGGCCCTTCTTAATCTAAAACCTCGAGATTATAGAGTTTGCCTCCATAACTCCTGTAACGCCCCGATCCGGAGGGTACGGAGACGTTACTGCGACGTATATACGAAGGTCGGAAATACCCTAACGTATATACGCTAAGCATCAATACAGGCAGGGGTCAGAGTACGGAAGCATAGTGGTAATATACAATCCAGCAATAATAACACCAGTACACAGTTATCACAAGGCATGATATAATATTTGAAGAATATATGACACTAAGAAGCATAAAAGCAGGATGCACAATATGAAATACTGAAAAGTACTCACGAGTGGCAAGATGAAAATCTCGCGAGCCAATCAAGAAGAGGCGGGAAGGAAGAGGGTCCAAATAGGCAATAGCTAACCACGCTCCCGCTGCGCCACTCTGATCAGGTACAGCAAGGCCGCCGCGGTCCAGACTCTAGGATCTGGACATGAGAATCCAGGGTTGTTAGCAACCCCAGCGAGTACAAAAATATGAAGCCAGATGGCGTGCATAACAGGCACACGTGTACATGATCAAGTGACGTGGTCCAGGCATGCAGGAACAGAAAATGACAAGTAACATAAAGGAAAATGACAGTAAAACCGAGATCAAGTAAATACATGTATATCAGTAAATCTGAATCGGAAAGCATGCATGAAATACGGTGTAGAGAGCATAGTAACATAATCATGCGACATATATGGAGAGCATGTGATAAATACACTAAACATGCGATAAATAAGTATGGACATGAAGTAAGGCAGTGAGTAAAGAAACAAGAAAATCAGTTATATAAGTTCGCATTACCGATCTGTGAGGTTAGTACGTCGAAGGAATAATCCAAACAAGGAAACCCTCATTTATATACCTTTATCTCATATCACCATAATCTAAGCACATACAACTCGAGCTACAAGGTGGTCATAGCATAATACTCGTTAAACAGGAAATCCGATATAAAGTCCGGGACAAGCAAATATGGTAAGGCACATCACAGATTCATAGCCGTTTAAGTTGCAGGCTTTAGTATGCGTCCCATTCCACATACCTCTACTTACAACTTAAAGAGCCGGTTATTATGACACTTTATTATTACTTGTCTTACCCTGATATCTAGCTATGTGAACTAGCGTCCCAGCACACATAGATCCATATCCTAGTAAAACAAGGTTGTTATTGGAAACTAGCGGGGGTATCAACGAACTATGTGTACAGTGGGTCCCGTGCATACCCGGGACCACGGCCCAGGATTGTTCCGTTGCATGGAAACGGAAGCCAGCCGCAAGGCTAAACAGGAGGGACTTATGTATGCCCTATCATAACAGGAATAAGGGAGCCAGCTCTCCCCTCGGTCCCCTGGAGGCCCACAGGTCAGACCGGATATATAGTGCACAATACCTAATGCCACTGTAAACACGAACACATATTGATATCCGCATGTTTCCCCCGACCCAATACAAGTTGATCCTTTTTAGGAGTTATTAGTTTAATTATCACTTTACGGGAATAACAGGAATAGGTCATGATCAGGAATTCAGGAATACATAAGTACTATATAATCAGGTCACTGCATGTAAAGCAGGAATACAGGTCACTGATCATGATATAAGATAACAAGTCAAAGTTCCCGTAAAGATGATAATCACAAGTCGAGTATATCATGCTGGGTGTCAAGTGATAGCATGACCAGATGGTGATATATAGCAAGCAACCAAGCATTCAAAGGATTGATAATAGTCAGGGTAAGTCATAGCATAACAAAAGGGTCTTGCCAGATGGTGGCATGTCAAGTAGTCAAGTGATAACATACTAGATGACAGGTGATATACATGTGTTAAATAGAAGCATGCAACTAACAGGTCTAAAGTAATGGCAAGTGCTGGTATTGAGTATCACATATCACATATCACACATAGCATGGTAAGTGTCGGTATCATATATCATGTATCAACTATAGCATGGTAAACATCGGTGTAACATGTCAGTGTCAGTGATACACATATCATTTCCCATATCATGTATAAAAGCAGGATAACGGTCGTTAGACATGAAACATGGAATATCATAATGATAAAATAGATGCATGATAAAATAACTGTACTCGCCTCAATACCGGAAAACCGCGAGAACCCCGAAACACCGGAAATCCGAGCACAACACCAATCCATATATTAAAATATATTATTTATTATTTTTAGAGAGAGAAAGAGGAGAGAGAAGGAGTGGTTTAGAGAGAGAAAGTCTAGAGAGAGAAAGTGGGATTTCTATAGAGAGTCTAGAGGGAGATTCCTAGAGAGAGAAAATCTAGATTGAGAAAGTGAGATTTTTAGAGAGAGAAAACTTAGAGAGAGAAAGAGTGATTTTAGAGAGAAACTAGAGAGAGGCTAGAGAGAGACTAGAGAGAGAAAGCCTAGAGAGAGAAAGTGTAGAGAGGGGACATCTAGAGAGGGGATGAGAGAGAAAGAGAGAGGGGGAGAGAGAAAATCTGGAGAGAGAGAGAGCTTGCAGTGAGAGAGAGGATGAGAGAGAGAGAGAGATGAGGGAGGAGAGAGAGAGAGAGAGAGGGAACAAGAGAAAGAGGAGAGAGAGAGATGAGAGAGAGAGGAGGAGGGGGCTGCTCACGCAGCCCCTTGATCCAGAGGGGGGGCCCACGGCCCCGTGGGCCCAGGGTCCACCTGGCCGGCCTCTGCCGGCCAGGAAGCCGGCCGGCGGCGGCCCTGGCCGCCGGCGGCTCTCAACAGGGGAGGGAAAGAGAGAAAGGGGGGCTGCCGCCCCCCTCCTCACACCAGCCCAGGCCAGCCTGGGCTGGTCCGCTGATGCCCCCTGGCTGCGGCCAGGGGGGGCGCAGCGCCCTGCGCCGGCCGCCGTGGCCGGCGCAGGCCGGGGTGGCCTCCGGCCACCCCCAAAAGAGAGGGGAAAAGGAGGGGCTCCACCCCTCCTCCGCCCACGCACAGGGGGCCAGCAGGCCCCCTGGCCGCGCCCCGCCGCCGGCGGCGCTCTGCCCTCGCCGGGGCGCCGGATCTGAAGGAGGCGGCGGCTGTCGTCGGGCGCCAGGGGAGGAAGGAGAAAAAGAAAAAAGAAGAAGGAAAAGAAAAATAAAAAGAAAAGAAAGGAAAAGAATTTATTGGAAAAGGAAATGATAAGTTTATTTAAAAAAAGGGGGATTTTGATGTGATGGGAGAGGAGTTGGTGGATGATGTGATTGGGGGGAGTGGGGTGAGTCAGTTTGACTTTTGGGGGGAAAGGGAAAAGAATTGGAGAAGAGAAAAAGGAAAATTTTAATATTATTATAATAGGGTAAAAATTCGACTGTTTCAGAATCGTTCAAAAAATTCTCAAAAATAGAAAATAATATTTTAAGATGATCGGTGAAATCGGATTCAAGAAATTCAATATAGATTTCAAATTAAAAATCCTGGAATCTTCCGGCGGTACTGGTCGACACCAAAACCGGTAGATTTTCGATAAATTCTAAAAAATCTCGAAAAATGAATTTAAATAGAAAATGATATTCTAAGATGTAACGTGAAAGCCGTTTTTGAAAATTCAACTCCATTTGAAAACTAAAAATCCGAGAATCAGTCAGCGATACCGACCGACACCGATTTTGGAGATTTTGCAAATAATTCTGAAAAATTCCAGAAAATCATGAAAAATCTAAAATATTGGAAAACGATGTTTAAACTAAAATTGATCAAATCGGATTAGCAGAAAGGCCAAATCAAGCGAAGCACTAGGTTCGGGCCCCCGGTTCAGACTAGGGCCGACTCCGAGTCCACGAACCCAAATCCAATACAAAACGATCACACTAATAATCATAAAACAAAAACAAATATAAGATAAATCAAAGAAATATGTTAGAAAATCAGAATACGTATCTACGTACGTATTCCAGGAACGGGGTGTTACAACTCCAATTTGACATTTACCCCAGCTCTCGTCTCATCAATTAGAACAATATTATCAGCAAATAGCATACACCACGGTATCTCATCCTGAATACCTCTAGTAAGCTCATCAATCACTATGGCAATAAGAATAGACTCAATGCAGATTCTTGATGCAATCCAATTGTGATAGAAAAATTACTTGTTATGTCTTCACAAGTTCTGACATTTTGCCGCTACTCCATCGTACATATCCTTGATTATGTCAATATATTTGATGGGGACTCCCTTTTTCATTAATGTCTACCATAATACCTCTCTTGGTACCTTATCATAGGCTTTTTCTAAATCAATAAAGACCATATGCAAATTTCTCTTCCTCTCTAGAAATCGCTCTATAAGTTGACGAAGCAAATGAATAGCCTCTGTCGTCGATCGCCCCGGCATGAGCACAAACTGGTTCTCTGATATTGTAATATTCTGTCTTAACCTGTGTTCAATTACCCTTACCCAAAACTTCATAGTGTGACACATGAGTTTTATTTCACGATAGTTTGAACAACTCTGGATATCACCCTTGTTCTTATAGAGAGATACTTATGTACTCTTCCTCCACTCATTTGGCATCTTTTTAGTTAGTCAGGTCTTGTTAAAAAGATTTGTTAGGCATCTCATGCTCACCTCTCTTAAGCATCTCCATACCTCAATAGGAATTTCATCCGAGCCAACAGCTTTCCTTGACTTCATCCTCTTCAAGGCCTCTTTAACTTCGATTCGCTAATTCTGCGCATATAATTATGATTCATATCCTGTCACTAAATGGTAAGGTCATCCAACTCTTGAGTAGAACTATCATTGAACAATTTGTCAAAATACTCTCCATCTTTCTTTTATTTCTTCATCTCGAACTAAAACCTTCTGATCCGCATCTTTGACACACCTCTTAGTACATAAGTCTCTAGTCTTTCTCTCCCTTATTCGAGCAATTATATATATATTCTTCTCAACCTCTTTGGTGTCCAACTTCTCATACACTTCTTTCTACATTTTAGCTCTTATATTCTGAACAGCTTTCTTAGCCTCCTTCTTGACTAACTTATACCTCTCAAAACTCACTCCATCACAATTTTTCTTCAAATATCTATAAGAGTCTCATTTGATCTTAATGGCAGTTTTTACCTCTTTATTCCACTATGATGTTCCTTACATGGTGGAGCACCACCTCGTGACTCACCAAGTACGTCTCTATCCACTCTTTTAATGTAGCTAGCAATTTTGTTTCATGTTGTATTGGGATCATCTTGGGCTTTCCAATCTGCTTCATGTACTACTCGATCTATAAAAACTCCTTCGTTACCTTCTTTTAGCTGCCACCACTTAATCTTAAGATCTAACTTACGTTTAATCTTTCTAAATTTCCTTCTAATTCAGACATCTAAAATTAAGAGTCTATGTTGGGTTACTACACTCTCACACGGTACTACCTTACAATCTATACAACAACCTCTGTCTACTTTCTAGTTAAAAAGAAATCTATTTGGCTCACACTTGATCCACTTCTAAAAGTGATCAAGGGAGACTCTCTCTTCCTAAACCAAGTATTCGCTAAGATCAAATCATATGACAAAGCAAAATCTAGAATCGAGTTACCTGATTCATTTCTTTCCCCAAAATCAAATCCTCCATGCACACTATCAAACCCATAACGACTAGTTCCTACATGCCCATTGAGGTCACCGCTTATGAAAAGCTTTTCTTTAATGGGTATGCCTTGCACAATCTCATCTAAATCCTCCCAAAATTGACGCTTACTTGACTTATCAAGTCCTACTTATGGTGCATAGACACTAATAATATTAAAAATCTCCCTACCTAAAATAAGTTTAACTAGTAAAATCTTATTATCATTTCTCCTAACCTTATCCTTAAACAATTGTTTATCTATGATCACACCAACCCCATTATGATTTCTATCTCTACTAGTATACTAAAGTTTATAACCCCAAGGCTCTATAATTCTGGCTTTTTCGCCTACCCATTTAGTTTCTTGCACATACAAAATACTAACATTCCATCTAACCATAGCATCAACTAACTCTGCTAATCTACCTGTAAGAGAAGCTATGTTCCATGATGCTAACCTAATCCTACATTCATGAGCTAATTTTTTACCCTCACCTGCTCATAAAAGTGTGGGGACCCTTTCTCATTTCACACGACATCCGGGCGCGGATATGATGCGTCATTTCTGGACGACGACCTAGCAATCTTTACCTTTTCACTACACCTGGGCTCCGATGTAGCGCGTCGCTCGTTAGGGAACGCCCCAATGAAATTTAGATCTTGGTCCATGTTCATAGTATGTAATAATGTTTTAAGTTGGCTGTCACACACCTACCACAACCCTCCTCCTTTATCCTGACTTGAGACAGGTAGTGAACGGTGCACTGACGGAGTTTCCGCTCCATACATATAACTTAGTAATTAATAAAACTAAAAATTAAGCCTAAATTTGATTTAAGTATAAAACGAATTTCATTTTTATCAAAATTCGTCCAACTTTAGTGCTACGTGGTCCAATCAGAACGTGACACGCTCACCGTTCGACCGCCCACCACAATCCAAAATCCTCCCTCCAAAGCATCACTCCACTAAAGATACCATCAAATACTTTCTCGACCGAATCCAATGTGACCCAAACCGAACCTCACAGAAATCCATCATTACACAGTACCAAAGCTCACCAGATTTCGCCACGTCGGACGAGCCTCGTTCGAGTCACATCACCCGGAAATCCCTTTTTAAAGCACATCGAATCTCTGCTCGTTTTCATCTAATGGCGAACTCTCTTCTCCTTTCGAGCTCCCCGTCTCTCTTGCTCCCCTCTAACGGCCGTTTCAACGTCCGTTCCCTCTCCGTTAGGGCTCCATCGTTCTTTCCAATCCCGAACCCCTTCAAAAACCCTCCTAGTTCATCGAGAACCCTAAAATTCTCCTATAGGTTTCCGATCGCCGGCGGGACTTCGATTGGACAGGCGGAAACCGAGGATGGTGTCGTATCTGGCGAATCTTCGGTTGGAGAGGACTCGGCGAAGTTCGAGTTGGGGGAGCAGAAGGTCTTATCTTGGGTTTATTTCGCGGGGATTTTGGGGGCCGTCCTGTTCGCGCTCGATGTTCTCTGGATTGATCCGTCGACGGGGTACGGGAAGGCGTTTGTGAACGCGGTTTCGGGGATTTCGGAGAGTAAAGAGGTGAGTTTGAGTTTAATTTTTTTTTTGCTTATTGTAGGAAATTAAGCTGCAATTCAAAATTTTTTTTTCAGTTGAGCTGATATTTTAGCGCAAACTTTGATTTTTTTTTTTTATTTTTTATTTTGGGGTTTTGGTACTCATGAAGCTAGATAATGTTAACTGAATGCCCAAAATTTTGCTTTTTTATAGCAGCAGAGCTCTTTCTGTGTTATTGTCATGTTTGGTTCATAGTTTGGTAATTATTAGTTAAGAAGTGGGTCTTGCTATAATCTTGGTTGAGACAATTAGTTCGAATCGGTTGTTTTACACATCAAAAGCAGAATTCAGTCAACCTGAGGTGTTGATAGAGACAAATTGGTCTGGATAAATCCGTCTGTCCTAATTAAGTAATCAAATTAATATTGTTTTAATGTTGTTTGTAACAGGAAGTTTGAGATAGTATTGTTTTAATTGATGTCTAGAGAAGATATAATTTGTAAATAGAAATGTAGAGAGAAGCTGTAAAATCTGAATAATTTGGTTTAGCATGAAGCAATTATATTTGTTATACGAAAAGTAGTTCAGCAAAACTATGAGTAGAGGTGAGAGAGTAGTTTGCAGTGATAGCAAGAAATAGTTAAAATGATCATTTTTGTTATGGAGGATGTTGTTGATAGAACAATGTTATGGAGGATGTTGTTAATAGAACAATGGTCTTTAAATTGTAATGTACCTTTGTCGCATAATTTTATTAACCCATGAGCTCTATTAGCCGGTTAATTAGTAGTGATGCTTTATAGGTTAGAATGTTGGGCAATTAAGAAATCACGAGTCTGGAAAAAAGAAATTAATATAGCTTGAATATGATAAAGGTGCAAATTGTTGAAAAGGTAGAGGTAGATTCAATTGAGGAAGAGATAAGGGAGAATCATGTAAGATGGTTTTAATATGTGCAACAGAAATCAACGAGTTTCACAAGTTAGGTCTTGGAAGTCGTATGATCAATTGAAGGAGGAGGTAGGAATAGAGGCCAAAGAAAACATGGATTGAAATACAAGAAGGATATCATAGTTGCTATTTAGCAAAGGTATGATCCATAAGGGATGACCCCCCCCCCCCCCCCCCCCCCAACCCCCCTCCCACAAAAAAAATAAAAAATAAAAAAATAAAAATAAATAAAAAACACACACACGCAAAAAAGAAATAGAAAAAAAGGGAAAAATAAGTATTTTCATGTTTTCCTGTTGTAGAATGCTTAGCAGTGCCAAGTATAGAATGGGATTCATGCAGCCATACAAAAATTGAGATAAAGGCTTTCTTGCTGCTGCTGTTATGTATTCAACCAAAAGTTTATCTGGACATAATCATTTAAATTTTTCCGTCATAGTGCAAGTCCGTTAATTTGCAATTAATTCTACGTGGGCAACTATTGCAGTCCGTTGATTATGGGCAAGAAGAATGTCGTGAACATGAGAGAAGTGTCAGACATCTTTGTTTAGGCGTGGATGATCCATATTTGTGAAGATTGTTGAAGCAGCATCTTCCTAGAATTCTATCTTGCAAAAAAAAGGGTGTTCCGAGAAGGCTTTGGTTATTCTGCTAACTAATTTCAAAGAATAAGAACATGAAAGCATATACAGTTTTGCAAATACCACAAGTAGAATTTAAATCTAATTCATATTATGGAGGCTGAAGTTGTGTTATATTATTTTCCTCACTCATTGTTTAATGGAAAATTGATCAAAGAGTGATAATAATAAACTTAACAAAATTTTCCAGATGCAGAAAATACTCAAACCGAGAAAGGACGCATTATGGTTGAAATTGAAGAACTTAAATATTTAAAACTATCTATTAACAGTTGACAGGTTTGCTTGAAGTCTGTGAACATAATTGGAGGGGAAGACTTGTCATCCCCGCTGTAGAGCAACCTTTAAAGCTAAAGGTAGAAATGGATGATTGGAAAAACAAAAACAAAGAATGGAGTTTTCCAAACTGACATTTGTTTCCTCAAAAGAGAAGTCTTATACCTCTTGTAATCCAAATGAACTTTCATTTGCGTCTAGAAATAGGAGTATCTTCCCATCATCGGATAAGGTATCAAATTTCAATTTCTAGATGTTTTATTTTATTGCAAATTTAGACTAACTGGTACTTGGATGGTTGGACTTCTTCCTAATGTCTGAATCAAACCTGGATATCCTTAGGGGGTGAAAACATATTGACATATTCAGAACCAATTGTTACCTACAGGCTACAACATTTCTGATCTAAGTAATTTTTGAAATTGGGCCCATGGAATAGAGAATAAATTTGAGAGCGAGATCCAAAATTCCAAATTCACTTGCTTAAGTCTAAACCTGTTTCTTTGAAACCCTGAGGGTCCAATTAGTCAAGTTAATCTGGTCAAGTAAATGTTTCTACTTTCTAGCTTATAAAAATCAAGCCTAACTCAACTTGACGTCGACCGTTATTGTAAATGGGCTGGCCCTGGTTCTAAAGATAATACCCCAAAACATCTTCCCTTAGATCTCAATTGCATAAACCCAGGCCCTATGCTTTGTGTTTGTACGCTTATATAATGTATATGCTATGGAGTTGTGGCAATATTAAACCATATTACTATTGATCCAAGTAATGCAGTGAGGTTCAGAAGGTCTATGGACTGATTACAGATTCATGAGAAGGATCAAGAAATTCAAAGTCACTTGTCCAAGTACATGTATCTCACCCATCACAGTTACATCTTGATCAAACTTGATCTCATAGTTAATGGGTCAGTCTTCGTTCAATAGACCCAGAAACATCTTACTTAATATCTTAATTGGATTGACTCAATGATGTGGGACAAAGGAGATTTTAGGGTTTGTGGTAGGAGTTTTGGTGGCATTCGGGAAGAACAAAGATTTGAGAAAAGGATATAATCACGGATTACAACCCAGATCTTGGCTTCATTACCTGATTCGATTCAATCCAAGAGATTAAACTAAAACAACACAAATTTTCATAGAAAAATGAGATTTTTATCAATTCGTTATTCATTTCAAAATTCAGTTTATGGCTATATATAGCTTACAATACGTGCACCATACGTGTAATTATTGATAAACTTAAATCTAATTCAAATAAACTTAAATCTTAATCAAATCTTATCAAATTTAAATTTAAATAAAATTCTAAATCCTGTCAAATCTGGACCATTCGATTCCCCATCATTCTCTCAGGCTTAAAAATATTCATTTCCCGATGAATGTAGTGGTAGGTATAAGGTAAGCACAACCGGGTCGAAGTGAACCGCATCACGAATCCTTAATCAGGCCAAGGTGGTGGTAAAAAAATTCGCGCTGATGCGTCATGACTGAACCAAGATGATGGAGGTGGTACTGGTTTCCGTGACAATCCGGCTGTAGTTGACGGTAACTCGAACAAAATACGTGCAATATAATAAGGCAATTTAGCTCCCTGAAAACTAACTCACATACCAACACACTAATCTTCTGTGAACATGTCTCATGTATAAAGATACACAATGGGTGGTAGACATCGGGCGATTTCAAGGATATAGCTGTCAAAGATAGCACTACCTCCATGGTAAGCTTCACTGGAAGATCTATACAAGTCTCAATAAGAGGCTCTTATACTTTTGGCTCTTTCGCTTTTGGCTTTGGTTCTGGATCTTCAACAACTTTTGGCTCTGGCTCTTTTATAACTTCTGGTTCGGCAAAAATTGGAGGCTCTAAATCTATATCAACATTTACTTCCATGCCTCCTAAAATTTCTGGATGGCCTCTAGAGTCTTTCGAAACTCAGTAAAGAGAAAGTGCGGAGCATACCGTGTACGAAGTAGGTCTTGCAAGACGAACCAACGTCGACAGGAACCATTGTTTTAAATATCGGCCGATATACCGGTATATCGGCCGAGATATCGGTATTTTATCCAAAACGATACGATAAGTGTAAAAATTTACCGGATATCGTTTTGGACCGATATTGGCCGATATATCGCCACGTAACCGATATATCGGCCGATATCCGAGATGAAATATCCGATATATCAGCCCTTATAGTTACTTATTTGGATAATAATTATTATTTTTTACTTGAGAGATTGTTTTATTTTATTCTATGTTTGTTATGGTATTTCAATGATGTTTTTATATGATGTTTGGATAATAACTTATTTTTTTAATAATGTCTTATATGTATTTACTATTGATATATCAACCGGTATTTAGTACCATATCGCGATATATCACCCGGTATCCGGTACATAATTTTGTCGACCGTATATCGCCGATATCCGATATTTAAAACACTGACAGGAACTATGCTTGTTTTTTCACCACCAATAAAATTCTTCAATCAGCCTTATTTGAGCGTAGCGGCACTTTTGTTCAGATGTCAGAACAAAATAACTGAAGAAAGCTTGAAAACTGCTTTTCCACTTCTCATACTCATCATGATCATGAGAACTCGAAAACACGGGATAACCCCATACATATCCCGTACAATTTTCTTTTCATCACCATCAATATATATGTATTGATCATAAAAGTAAAAGCTCATGATAAAAATTCAGTACATAAGTTTCAAAATTAACCATGAATCTCAATGACTCGCACTGAGCTCAAATCAGGTTGAAAATGAGGTCTGAAACGCTGAGCTTCTTCTACAGGAACAATTCTGACACCCAAACACGGACTTGAAGTCATGTCTGCTGTCCAAATGTTGTGAACTCTTTCCAGTAGCTCCGGGACTCAGCTGCGGATTCAAAGCTTCTGACGGAACTCGAATCGGACTCCAAAAGCTCTGTTGGGCTGCTATTATAACTGAACCGGCTCTGCTGAGTTAACTCGGCTTGAGTTGACTCAGTTCTGTGACTTGATCACCGTGGCTCGGTGCAGTGGGCCCGGGTCGCGAGTCGGGTTTGAGCTTTGGTGACCTGACTGAAACTCGAACCAGGTTTGAATTGAATTCGGGTCGATCTGAATCCGGTCTGGTTTGGGTTTTTATAAACCCAAAAATCACACTCAACCCCAAATTTGTTCGACCCCCCTGGATGCAAGCTTCGAATTGAATCGGCGTTCGGATTTCTCAGGCGACAACAGCGATGACAGCGGGGGAGTTCAGGCCAGCGAAGACGAGGACGACGAGGATTTGCCGCGATGAAGGTGAAAGAAGAGTTGTTTGCGAAGATGAACGAAGGAGTTGTGAATCGGTCGTCGGAGATGAATGGGGGAGCTATTGGACTTCGAAGTCAGTGGTGATGGCAGATGGCGAGGGCGGAGGAGGTCGATAGAGGTCTTGTTCTGAGGGTTGAAGACGAAGGCGGTTAAGGGAGCACGATGAGAGCAGATCTAGAAGAGGCAGTTCTGGATGATAGCGGGGAGGTGACGAGAAGAAGAAGAGGACGATGACGATTCAGGCTGCTCTGGTCGGCGGCGGTGATTATGGCGTCGTGTGGCGGTGACGTCAGAGGGCCGCTGCGGTGGCGGCGAGGAAGCATAGTGATAGTGGAGTATGTGTAGGATGATGGTGGCATGGTGTTTGAGATGAGGGGGAAGATGTACAATGTTTTTTTTCCTCTTTTCCCCCCTTTTGAATTTTTTTTCTAGAAAATTTGGATTTGATACCAAATTGATGTGGAAGGGACGAGATTCTAAAGTTTGTGGTGGGGATTTTGGTGGAATTGGGGAAGAATAGGGATTTGGGGAAAAGATATAATCACGGGTCGCAATTCGAATCTTGGCTTTACCACCTGATTCGATTTAATCTATGAGATTAAACCAAAACAACACAAATTTCTGTAGGGCAACGAATTTTTTATCAATTCATCATTCATTTCAAAATATATATATATATATATATATATATATATATATATATATATATATATATATATATGGGCTTACTGTACCTCAGCCTGCGGGCTGAGAGAGTTTCTCAGCCTGCGGGACGTGGCTGAATATAGGCCACACATCGGTCGCAGAGTGTGGGCGCCACAAAAAATCAAAAAATCCCGCCTAAACAATCGTGAATCAAAATGACAAAAATACCCCTTTTAAATGACGACTGCGACTTCTAGCATTCAAAAGTAAAAAACATTCCATGGTCGCAGACTTAATACAGAATAAAGAATACAAGACAAAAAATGCTATCGCATAGCATTGCGACCTCCTTCGGTACTGCGACCAAATTCGCAATCTTCTTTCTCATTCCTTATGTAAAAGAAGTAATTAATATTATATCTACCGTGATACAACACCAGTCTAGAAAAAAAGAGATGCACTAATGTTAATCTCGAGAAAGGAAAGATGTACACCATACGTAATCTAAAGATATAGCCAAACAATTCTATAAAAAGTTAATTTGTACTTCGGATTCTCCAGCAATAAATCTTCAATTAAATATTTAGTTTTTTTTACCACTTCCTACCATACTCAACCCTCACCTGTAACAATTATTATTACTATTCATGTTCTTCCACAATATTGACCTTTATATAATGCTTGTAACTAATATATTACCTCATACCTAAAAAACTATAATTTTGCTCTTCCTTTTCAATTTGATTTCAAAAACTTTAAAAAAAAAAATTCATTCTTGAATCATGTCTTCCCCATCTTCTTCCTCTGAACACTCAGAATTCAACTTCAATCAATCCCCCACGGTCCTTTGTCTTTAGGATATTCTAGTGAATCTGATACCAGTCTGGACTTCACTCATTTTGACTATCTCACTACATCAAATAATGTATTAACTGATCCTCCTATTCATGATGATAATGAATTTTTCATGTGCGTTAGTGAAGAAGACATTATTCCTCTGCCACTTGACGGAGACATGCTTGATGAAAGCATGTCCTCTGATGCTGTAGGCTCGCTTCCTAGCAACGGGTCAGACGAAGAGCTTGATAGAGACGATCCATTCTGGGAGTTCATCGGTGAAACAAAAAAACCTCAAGATGATGAGGAAATAAGTGATGAAGAGGAAGAGCAGAAGAATGAAGACGATGAATCTGCTTATGATGGTGATAATGACGAGGATTAGGATTTTCTGATCTTCTGATATTCAATTATATTTTGTCTTCTTTTAAAAGCTTTTAATTCTATTTTTTTTGTAAGGTCTCTTTCTCACTATATTAACTTATAAGCTCTTTTAATTAAATATCCAAACTGCGACTGCTGCTCTTAAACACTGCGACCATAGTCGCAACCCTACTACGGATGCAATTTATGGTCGCAGTTAATCATTTATCAGTTCCCAATGCGACTTTGGTCGCAATAATGTACTGTTTTGGAGTTCAAAGTAATTTAAAGTTATAGTGTATTAACTTTTAAACTGTTTTGGATAACTGAACAGTCACCTAGGAAGTATACAATTTTTGGGAAAAGATAGAAAATATATTTGAGAGATATTCACGTGGTCCGAGAGCTTAAACCTTTTGGAATTCCGGGATTAAATACATATAAAGGGTCATGAGCAAAGGATTAAAAACATACTAAGTTATTTTTTGCTCAAACTCGTTACTCTCACTGTTCCGAAAATACATTCAAAAATGTCTTCACCATCACCACCGTCTTCACCGGAAAGAAGCCAATCATCAAATGATGATTTTATGTTTAGTTCTGAAACAATGTCTCGCTATGGGTCAGAATCTGAGCTTGATACAGACGACCCTTTCTGGGAGTTCATTGATGAACCAAAACACAAACATGAAGAGGAAGAAAGCGACGATGAGACTGTACCTGAAGAGGAGGAAGAGACAGAAGACGAAAGCATGACTCTTGACGACGAATCTGATTACTATGGTGATGACGACGATTAGAAGTTAAAAAATTGTATTTTGTTTTCTTTTTAAATATATATAAATCTGTTTTCTAAAGTTATTTGTGTGAATTACATTTTTTACTACTATGTTTTGGTTGAAATACTGCGACCATGGACGCAGACTTAATAAATACAATGCGACCAAGGTCGCAGTCGTTGGTCTTTAATCTTAATCAACAACACTGCTACCTTGGTCGCAGTTTCTGACCGTAGTCTTTATAATATAAACTGCGACCTTGATCGCGGTTGTTGGTATTTAGTCGTAATAAAATACACAGCGAACTTGGTCACAGTTGCTGATCTTTACTCTTAATCAACATCACTGAAATGTCGACCTTGGTCGCAGTTGGTGGTATTTATAAATAATCAACAACACTGCGACTTTGGTCGCAGTTGATGAACGCAGTCTTAAAAAAAATAATCTGCAACCTTGGTCACAGTTTTTTGGTCGCAATGTCGACCCTGGTCGCAGTTGTTTATGTTTGCACTGTAGTCTTATGCGACCTTGGTCGCAGTGTGGTCTCTGGTCCAAGTTGTTTTGTTTGCAATGCATGACTGCGACCAAAGGTCGTAGTTTATTAAAAAACAAATATGTTTTTTATTTATTTTCACGCATTTATCTCCAGGCATGTGAAAATGATAAAAAAAAACGATCTCTTATACAATAAGATTGAGTGTTACAATATAGCAGTAGAAAGAAAACTAAACATCAAAAAGAGCCATTGTTGACTAAGAGCAGTGTTGTTATTGAGGTCTTTTTATTTATGTCCAGGCATTTATCTCCAGGCATGTAAAAATGATACAAAACGATCTCTTATACAATAAGATTGAGTGTTACAATATAGCAGTACAAAGAAGACTAAACATCAAAAGAACCAAGAAGACTAAACATCAAAAGAGCCCTTGTTGAATAAGAGCAGTGGTGTTATTGACGTCCACGTGTACTAAAAAACTGTGGACGTCGAGGACCATGACTTCTTCCCTTGTGGACGAATATCGATCAAGTTCACCGGCCAAAATATTCTCCCACAGGCCCAGCGAACCTGAAAAAGGACAATCAAGCTCTGGGTCTTCTTCGTGCATAGGGTCATCTTCATCCATGGAGGCAGGCCCCTGTTAGAGACTCTGAAAAAGGAGGAAATTCTCAGAGCAATTGCTCTCAAATGAACACAGTCTAATTATGGGCTGTTAAAGGGAGAGGGTGAGCCCTATTTATGGGCAGCCCATAATAACAGCTTCGGGAAACAGCGAATGGTGCGGGTTCATCAACGTAGACTTGACATTAAAAAGATCTCATAAAATCTTTATGACAGGTCGCGTCTCACGGAGTCGGTCCAAGTCGCATCAGACAACAGACAACTTTTCATTTTTCATTTACATTCAAAAAAATGACTTAATACAAAACAACACTTAATAAAACAAGAACACGGCGACCTTGGTCGCTATGCATGTTAATCTAAAGGAAAACACTTACTTAACGTACTGCGACCAAGGTCGCAGTCCATGTAAAGCGACCTAAGACTGCAGTTGCTGACCATCTTTATCAACAACAACACTGCGACCTTGATCGCATTGAACAATGTACACTGCGACCATCTTTATCCTTAACAACACTGCGACCTTGGTCGCAGTTAATAATTATATTACTTCACCCTTAAAAATTTTTAAAATGAAAGGTTGCGACATTGGTTGCAGTTGCTGGTCGCAGACTTAATAAATACACTGCGACCTTGGTAGCAGTTGCTGGACTTTAGTGTTACTCAACAACAACACTGCTACCTTGGTCGCAGTTTCTGACCGTAGTCTTAATAAAATAAACTGCGACCTTGATCGCAGTTGTTGCTGTTTAGTCTTAATAAAATACACAGCGACCTTGGTCGCAGTTGCTGTTCTTTACTCTTAATCAACAAAATCACTGCGACCTTGGTCGCAGTTGGTGTTCTTTATAAATAATCAACAACAACACTGCGACTTTGGTCGCAGTTGATGGCCGCAGTCTTAAAAAAATAATCTCCAATCTTGGTCGCTATTGCTGGTTTTTACTCTTAATCAACAACAACACTGCGACGATGTGACACGTCACCGCAACAGTTGCTTAGTCGCAGTCTTTGGTCGCACTGTCGACCCTGGTCACAGTACTTACTGTTTGCAATGTATCTTCTGCGACCTTGGTCGCAGTGTCATCTATGATCATAGTTGTTTTGTTTGCAATGCATGACTGCGAAAAAGTTCGTAGTTTATTAAAAAAAACAAATATGCTTTTTATTTATGTCCAGGCATTTATCTCCAGGCATGTGCAAATGATACAAAACGATCTCTTATACAATAAGACTGAGTGTTACAAATACAGCAGTACAAAAGAAGACTAAAACATCAAAAAAATCCAAGAAGACTAAACATCAAAGTATCCAAGAAGACAAAACATCAAAAGAGCCAAGAAGAGCCCTTGTTGACTACTAAGAGCAATCTTCTCCTGGAGGTCTGGTGGCAGCAGAATCTTTCGTTTATGAACATCTCTTCACCAGAAGGTTATCCAGTGAGCATGGAGTTTCCTCGATGTCACTTCTGGGGTAAGAGAGGAGGTTTTGAGACCTCACAAGGAATGCTACCCACCACATCCCCCGCCGCCATACCCACTCTGACCATCCGTTACCAGCAAGCTTGACTGGTGCATCAAGTCAGAGCAGATCTCGGTGAGGATTAAGTCCTCGTCAGGGATCATGACTTCTTCCCTTGTGAACGACGAGGACCATGACTTCTTCCCTTGTGGACGATGAGGTCTATGACTTCTTCCCTTGTGGACGAACATCGATCAATTTCGTCAATAGGGTCATCTTCATCCATGGAGGCAGGCCCCTGTTAGAGACTCTGAAGAAGACGGAAATTCTCAGAGCAATTGCTCTCGAAAGAAAACAGTCTAATTATGGACTGTTAAAGGGAGAGCGTGAGCCCTATTTATAGGCAGCCCATAATAACCATAATTAATGGTTCATTAATCAAAATCGTCGGCATTAATGGTCTCCAACCGCCAGCGCCGGTTTGGCATTAAAAGACATTAACGCCTAAACCCAATGAAGAACCGACGGGTGGACAACCGCTTCGGGAAACAACGAATGGTGCGGGGTTCGTCAACATAGACTTGACGTTAAAAGATCTCATAAAATCTTTATGACAGGTCGCGTCTCACGGACTGACTCCAAGTCGCATCACACAACAGACAACTTTTCATTTTTCATTTAGATTCAAAAAATGACTTAATCCAAAAAACAACACTTAATAAAACAACACTTACTTAACGTACTGCGACCAAAGTCGCATTTCACCACTTAATAAAACAACACTGTGACCTTGGGCGCTATGCATGTTAATATAAAGTAAACACTTACCTAACGTATTGCGACCTAAGTCGCAGTCCATGTAATGCAACCCTAGATTGCAGTTGCTGGCCATCTTCATCAATAACAACACTGCGACCTTGGTCGCATTTAACCATGTACACTGCGACAAAAGACTTTGGCTAAGGTCGCAGTTTAAATGTACAATGCGACCAAAGACTCTGACTACATTATATTCAAAAAAAATAATTACTTAACGTACTGCGACCAAAGTCGCAGACCTTGTAATGCAACCCTAGATTGCAGTTGCTGGCTATCTTTATCAATAACAACACTGCGACCTTGGTCGCATTTCACCATGTACACTGCGACCAAAGACTTTGACTAAGGTCGCAGTTTAAATGTACAATGCGACCAAAGACTCTGACTACATTATATACAAAAAAAATTAAACTATAAAGTAGAATTTTATCGCAGGCTGAAAACATTGATCTGAAAAGATTTTATATTTTCAAAAAAAAATTTATCCCAGGCTGAAAAGGAGAAACTACATCTTTCAAAAAAGAGGTAAAGAAATAAGGCGAAAATTAATTTATATCCTATAAAGAGCGGCAAAATAAAAGGGGGGAAAAATAATAATAAACAATAAGGAAAAGTTATCATAAGGGGTATTTGGTAATTTAACTTCTCCATAAAAGCGGGCCGCAAGTCAGTGAGGTGACAAATCGAGCCACGTCACCGCAGGCTGAGAGAGTACTCTCAGCCCGCGGGCTGATATACATTTTTCTATATATATATATATATCCTACAATACGTGCACTATGCGTGCAATTATTGATAAACTCAAATCTATCTGAATCTAATTCAAATAAACCTAAATTTTAACCAAATTTTGTGAAATCTAATTTAAATAAAATCTTAAATCCTGCTAAATCTGGACCGTTTGGTTCCCCCCTCACTCAGCCCCTACCCTTACTACTTGCACCCCTTGATATGCATATTTTACCGATAGAGTGGCAATAATAAACCATAGTATCTTGTCTATAAAGCCAAATATGGATCTGGTACAGAAGGTCATCGGACAATAACTTGCATTCCTGATATTCTATAATGTTTCTACAGACTATTTATAAGTAACAAAAAGGGTTTGTTAGGTCAGTTTAATTCTTCTTCAGGAGCATATATATGGACTCATTATTTTACAACTAGCAACTGTTCCATTGCTTTAACAAGCGACTATCCATTCTACCTTTCTGCTTGATAGTTTCTAAAAGTATGCTGTCTCAGTCATGGGCCTGGTTGAGAAACTATAATGGTAACTTCCTGCTTTTGCCTGTGCAGGTTGCAATGTTGATTCTTATTTTTATTTTCGCCTTCGTGCATAGTGGTTTGGCGAGTCTTCGAGATGCAGGCGAGAAACTAATCGGTGAACGGGCGTTCCGTGTACTATTTGCAGGGATTTCACTGCCTCTGGCAGTCAGTACTGTTGTAAATTACTGTCCACTTCTTCTTATCCTAATTTTGAGAGTTTAGTGCTTATGTATTGTATTCACAACTTTAGTCAATTTGATAAAACTACTTTCAGCTTACATGGGGCATGATGGTTTCAGGTTTACTTCATCAATCACCGATACGATGGTTCTCAATTGTGGCAGGTTCAGAGTGTTCCGGGAGTCCATGAGCTTGTTTGGATTTCAAATTTCATCTCCTTCTTCTTTCTCTACCCATCTACTTTTAATCTTTAGAGGTTGCAGCAGTTGACAAGCCAAAAATGCATCTATGGGAAACAGGAATCATGCGAATAACTAGACACCCACAGGTATATTAACCGTCATCTTTTTCCTAAATATAAACGCAGCAAGGCTTGTTCATATTAACATACAACTTGCTTCGGTCTTTTCAGATGGTTGGCCAAGTGATATGGTGCTTAGCTCACACCCTCTGGATCGGAAATTCAGTGGCTGCAGCAGCCTCGGTTGGTTTGATTGGCCACCACTTATTTGGTGTGTGGAATGGTGATCGGAGGTTGAAAATTAGGTATGGCGAAGCTTATGATGCTTTAAAGAGCAGAACAAGTGTAGTTCCTTTTGCTGCGATTTTTGATGGACGTCAAAAGCTCCCAAAGGATTACTACAAAGAATTCATTCGCTTACCTTATCTCACAATCACAGCTTTAACGCTGGGCGCATATTTTGCTCATCCAATTATGCAGTCCTCTAGCTTTGATCTTCACTGGTAGAAAGGTAGTTAGTTATGCTCTCTTTGTATACAAACTTTACATTGACATGAGTGCAAAATACACAATCCAAAGTATATTGAGCCACACAATTCCATGCAATGAAATCTCTCTATGACATTGAATTCAATGTGAATGGTTAATCTTTTTACACTATAGAGGAACTAAACTTGTTACAAGATTGAAGAGGAGAAACAATGGAATAGAGTAGTGCAAAATACTTGGAGGGCTTCTTTCTATAGTGTTAGAAGAGTCTGCCGAGCCGTTAGGAGCAAGATCCTGAGGGTTCATTTTTTCAGGAGACGGCGCCTCTTCATACCCAGGTTTGCCTTCTCCAGAAGCATTATACCTTTGCCATGCATCAGAAGCTGTATTGGGAAACTGAGGATTAATCAAGGAAGAGGGAAGAAAGAAGTCTATCTAGTATGAGTTCAATGAAACTCACCTTGTTTTGATATTGTATGGTCAGAGTCATCGAAGCTGATCGGCCAAAGGAAATACCCTAGCAATCCGTTCCTCACAGAGAACTTGATCTTCTCATCTACTACTTCAAGACTGTCGAAGCTGACCCATAAACCTCCATTGTGGAAATATGATGACACTGTCTGATTGTCGTATGTAAGAGAAGAGTCAGTATCGTTCAAGGCCCGTTTTATCTCAAAGTATGCCATCAACCCAGTCTGATTGCTTAGCTTCTCTCTTGGACCTGCAGCCACAGCTTGGGCGCCCAACCAATTCTTCTTCTTGTTCTTGAGATACCAAGATCTACCAAACAGTGGAATTCCCATCACCAGCTTACATGGAGGAATCCCAGCATCGAGCCATGATCTGATGCCGTAGCTCGTGGAGAAGTGGGTGGTTTTATCGTAGAGTGGAGCATCAGCAGCAGTGGTAAGTTCGCTGCTCTTGTGGTAGCCAAAGCAGAGAGCATTGACCCAATCAAGGTTCTCCGAAATGGCACCAATTGGGTAATCAAGGTCATCAGTGGGCGCATTGAAGAGATGATCCGAGAAGTATACACTGGCTGTCAGAAGAAGTGGTGATAATGAATTCTGTGAATTCTGTGCTGCATCATTCACACGGGCTCGCCACTCAGCAAGAAAGATTGCAAGGTTGGCCATGTCAGCCGGTGAAGATGCGTACTGCCATGCCAAGTCCAAGC
The DNA here is from genome assembly GCA_038442645.1 of Agave tequilana. NCBI lineage: Eukaryota > Viridiplantae > Streptophyta > Magnoliopsida > Asparagales > Asparagaceae > Agave > Agave tequilana. The sequence goes on along the minus strand of JAVJIF010031310.1, from coordinate 201,854 downwards.
CATCGAATCCATGTGCTCTTGCAAGTTCTAAGGTGGAATCGATGAATGTTGATCGGAGATCCGGGTTGGCCACCATAGCAGAAAAGGCAGCATTGGAGGAGTTGGCTTGGTGGTCATCGGTGGCGATAGAGAGCAGGGTCTTGAGAGAGGGATTGCTGGATTTTACGGCAGCAGAGAAGTTGGCAAGGAGAGGGAGCTGGTCTTGGGGCGGGAGGGCAACTCTGATGCTGGTTTCGTCAAGGGAGAGGGAGTAGTAATAGAGGTGAGTGTAGAGAGAGGAGGTGATATTGGAGAGAGAGAAGTAATGGTTGGAGTTGGAGAGCCAGAAGCCAGCTCTCACTGCTGCTGGGCTTGTGCATTGATTCTGTGATGTTGAGAGATTGATGAATGTTATGACGATGGAGACTAGGAGTTGGCAGAAGAGTATCTTCTCCATCTTGTGGATTTCAGTGCTGGTAAGATCAGAAGGCAGGGGATGAGCATTGCTTGGAGACAGTATCAGTTGTTGCTGGGAAAGAATGCAATTTTGTGAGGGTTGTTGGCTTTTGAATAATGGAGGCCAGGTAGAAAGTCTTGACCTTTATCAGAAAAAGGAAGAGGAGTGAGTGAGATGGTTCACTTGATATGGGAAAATGTTACCAATTTTTACTTGGTACTCAGCAGTTCCTGGATCTGGAACTACAAAAAGGACAGCCTGTTTTTTGGGGATTATGGGAACTAAGATTTGTTTTGGTAGATGGAAAGAGTGTTGTTTATATTTGGGGTTTAATATGGTTTAAAGTTTTGTGGGAGTTGGTGATGGGTGGCCTTGTCAGAAGTTTAAGAGAGAGAACTATTTGAGGGGTGGTGGGTTTTGGTATCACCAACTCTGGAAGATGGGACTCTTTCGGTGCAGAGACTTTGACGTTCCTGATTCATAGCAACTAGCAAGAAATAACCTCAGCATTCCACACATTTTGATTTCCTCAGCTTGCTTCTCAAACTTTTGATGAATATTCTACAAGCTTTCAGTGTGCTCAATCAATCGTCACTGTGGCCCTGTTTTGTGAACCTTTGGAAGCAGTTACTCATGGCAGGTATCCGTACCTATGAGGAAACGTTTTTTAATGCATTTTATTTATTTTGGAATCAATGCACAAACTTGCTGCCACTCTTATTAATAGTTTTACTTGGTCATTAGAGACGGTGGCTGACATAAAACCATGTGCTTTCCATATGGCTGGGGTGTTCTTGTAGTTGATCATTTTCTTGTTGTAGAGGAAGTCCATTATACCATGAATACGTAGATGTTTGAAGGGAAAAAGGATGCATCTTTAGGCATCTTGTTTGAGTCTTTTTATTTGATGAGCAACTCCTTTTTGCTAAGCTTTTCGGCAGGTGATGGGCTTGTTTAGATTCTTCTTATGAGCTATCCCCCACCTGCTTTATTTGGAGTGTTTACATGTGGGATGTCCGTCACTGTTCAAAACTTTGAGTTCATTCTCTCTCTCTCTCTCTCTCTCTCTCTCTCTCACACACACACACACACACACACACACACACTCCCACTCACACACACTCTCCCACACACACGAGAAATCTAGAAATAAGATGCATCTCCTATGTTAGTGAGGTGGCGAAATCTCAGTCACAGATCTGGAGCTAAGTGAGAGGGTTTTTTTAGTGAGGTTTTTTTTTGGGCAAAAAATCCCCCGTCTCCCCATCTCCTCCTTGGAAGAAGAGCCCCTTGCGCTGCCACCGCCTCATCGCTCTCAATCTGCCGCGGTGAGGTGACAACAACCCTGGCAGTTGTTGCCGCCCCCTCCTCTTCTTCCTTGTCCCCCTTCTCTTTTCCCACTCATCTCTCCCTCTTTCCTCTTCTTTCCCCCTCTTCTCTTCTCACTTTCCTCCACAAACCAACTCCCACCATCTGCGCCACCATCAAAATAGTCACCGGTGGTTCGATCCGCTCCACCACCCAAATTGGGTGGTGAATGTAAGGGCTAGCTCCATGAGTGGTGAATCTAGGGCTAGATTCACCCCATAAGAATGCCGCTCGCCGACTCTGTCGTCGCCGCCTCTATTGGCCGTTACTCTGCCACCGCACCTTGAGCGAGAGCGAGCAAGAGAGAGAGAGAAGAGAGAGAGAGAGAGAGAGAGACCTGCTGACACCCTCGCCACCCCAACCACCCCCTCTCTATCGATCCGTCGCGGCAAGGGCGATAGCAGTCTTGGCCGCCACTGTTGCCCCCTCACCTTCTTCCTCTTCCTTTCTTCTCTCTTTCCATTCTTCTCTTCCACCTTCCTCTTCTTCCTCACTTTTTCTCCCTCACCTTCCTCTACAAACAAACCATCACCACTGGCGCTGCCATTAGAATGGCCACCGGTAGTCCAATCCACCCCACCACCCAAATTGGGTGCTGAATCTGTAAAGAGAGAGATCAAGAGGTTGGGGTGAGATCGAAAGAGTTGGGACGAGGGGGGGGGGGGTGGAGCAGCTGGGGATGAGAGAGATCGAGAGTTTTAGCCGAGGAAGACGCAAAGGGCTGTTTGGATTCAAGGAATTGGGTGAAAGTAAAGAAGTGAGAAGTGTCTTTTCTTATTTCCGTTTTCATCCAAACATCGGAAAAGGAAAATGAAAAAAGTTCTTTTCCTTTTCTCTTTTACACAATCATTTCCTCAATTCCAGAGTGCTACAGTTAATTTTGTGGTCACGTAAATCTCATTTTTAATAAGTTGCAGCACAAAATAGTTAATTTTTTGTTCATGTAAATCTCACTTGCATTCTAATTACAGTATAATTTTTATTTTTCTTAATTAATTTTTATTTTAATATTATTTTGCGGTCAACTTTGTGGTCAACTTTTTCACTTCCACTTTCACATTACCATCCAAACACTAGAAAAGACATAACATTTTTCAAATCACACTTCCCAACAACATCCAAACACCGAAAACTTACTAAATAATTTCCAAGTTCCAAAGGGAACTATTATCACTTCCTCACTTCTTCACTTTCTCACTTCCACCCTTAACCAAACAGGCCCGGGGAGAGGGAGAGAGGCTGAGAATGAAAAGATTTTTTTTTTTTTATTTATAAAATGTCACTGATTATTACTCAGCCTTAGATCTATCTAGGACTGAGTTTGTGTCACATAATCTAACATCTGTACTATATCAACTGTAGAGGAAGGGACACCGTTTTCGTATGTCTGTCCTGTTATTATTATTATTTTTCGTATTGATTCCTAATCGCTTGACAAGCAGAAGAAAATCATACCCAATCTTTGATATATAAAGGTCCTTCTTGGGGTTTGTCAAGTGGGTTTAGGGCCTTGAGATCCAATCTGCTGTCAGACCTGGAGCTAGGTTAGGTTTTTTAAGTGAGTGCTTATATTGAGAAATCAACAAATGATGCTTAACAGATTCACGAGTAGCGGAATTGTTATTGCCAAATGCCAATGCCCTCAACCTCGAAGAGGAAAATGGGCTGAAAAGTTTGACGCATCAAGAAGCAAGAGCAAAGAGTGCCCCATTCCTGGATGAAAGTACCATACGAGTTCCCATCATGTCGAACACTCGCACAAACGAGCAATATTATATCTTGAGTGTATTGTGATGGTCTCAAAGTACTTCGGCTACCAGCTACCTCGCCTGAAGGAGAAGCAAGAACATCGACACAGCCAGCTCTTGACGAGAGAAAGATGTTTTGCAGTCAAGTTGATGTTGGTGTATTGGAGGTTCCAAAGTTCGCAATCTCTTCTAAATTTGAACCATCCAGCTCTAATGTTGCCCGTCTCTGGTTGGAGAGCCCGTCTAATTTCAAGCCCACAAGAAATGCCCATAAGAGATGCACTGGTCTCGACTAAAATAAACTTCCAGAAATACCCTCATATAATTCACAAATCTGCAACAATCGATGCAAGCAAAAGCGGCAAATGCCTCGAAATATCCAAGGGCATCCAATTGCACCGTACCAGCAACTCGTATAAAAACCCCGCAACCCCAAAATTTAAAAAAAAAAAAAAAAAAAAAAAGGAAGAAAAGACAGAAAAAAGAGAGAAGAGTAGGGCAAAAAAAGGGAAAGTTATTCTCTTTAATAGTCCCTTCTCACTTCTCTCTTAGATAGGGTGATGGGTTCACCGCCGGTGAGAATAGCACCGCTGCGGCTGCTGATGATGATTCTACTTCTAGTGGTGGTGGGAGGAGGTGAGGGTGCGCAGTGGTGCGTCGCACGGAGCGGGGCGAGCGAGGCGGCGCTGCAGGCGGCGCTAGACTACGCGTGCGGGGCTGGGTCGGCGGACTGCCAGCCCGTGCAGCCCAGTGGGCTCTGCTACCTCCCCAACACCCTCGCGGCCCACGCTTCCTACGCCTTCAACAGCTTCTACCAGCGATCACACGGTGCCCCTGGCGCCTGCGACTTCGCCGGCACCGCCACCATCACCATCACCGACCCAAGTAACTATTTTTCGCCCTCGCTCTGCACCCTATTTTTTTTATTTCCCTCAGGTCCTTTGCTTTTTTGCATAAAAGCCCTTGTATGTGTTTTTATCCTCCATAAAATGGTTATCTTTTTTGGGCTTTGGTTTTTCTGGGCTATTCATCACGAATATTGGAGCAATGGGCCCATGGTCCTATTTTTTATTTATTTTGTTTTTTGTATATTATATTTTTTTCTTTTTATTATTAAAAAAAGATTTCATGCGGTGTCAGTTTTGGGATTGACACGAATTTTTAGGCAATTGGGCCTCGGAGAGAGGGGGACACAGCTAGGGGTGCCACCGGATACGGAATATCCGCATCCGAATCCGCCTCCAATTCGGATACGGATATCATTTTTTTACATCCGTCAATATTCGTATCCGTATCTGTATCCGAAAAGTAGGTGCGGATACGGATATAATAAAAGTAGTATCTTATTCGTATCCGATTCGATATCCGAATGTTGCGTGCTTCATAATGATTTCGGTATGGAGAAGACTATTCTTCAATGGAATAAGGTAATAAATTTTGATATTTTGAGTTGGTGAAAAAGTAATAGTGAAAAGTATTCGATTCTTGCAAGAGCACCACATGATATTTTGAGTATTTCGACATCAACTATGCCATCCGAATCGGTATTTAGCACCGGAGGACGTGTAATCTATTGTTATAGAAGTCAAATGACAATGAATACGATGAATGTATTGATATGTACACAATAATATCATAGTATGTATCACAATTAATATTGCAGTAGATGAGATAAAAAGTAATATAAGTATTTATGTTTAATTTATCTTTAACCATATCCATTTTTAACATATCCGATTAGTATCCGCATCCGATCCGCTAATATCTGATTTATATCTGATATCCGATTTTGAGGGATACGGATATCATTTTTTCACATCCGCCAATATCCATATCCGTATCCGTATCCGAAGGTTGGGTACGGATATGGATATGGTAAAGATAATATCTGATTCGTATCCGATCCGATGGCACCCCTAGACACAGCGGAAAACCTGTGCCTTCTTCTTCTTGCGCTTGAGGCTGGCGATGCTGCTGCGCTCACCCGTGAGTTTTTGCGCGAAAGCCCTTCTTGTTTTATTTATTGGTTTTGCTTAATTATTTTTTTTGGGTGAAAAATTGGGCTTAAATCTGTCTGGGGTGGGTAGATAGTCAAGTCCAAACTGATACTCCTGGCAGTCAAAATGTTCTCAGTCAGGTCCTTTGTGTCAGTAGGCCGAGGACTGACAGAAGTAGACTATATGGAATAATTTTGTAAATGAACAATTTTATGAGTGGGTTTTGTGTAATAATAGCCTCACTTAAAACTAATTTTACACCTTTGGTTCGTTTTTCATTTTTGAAATCAGTCAAAAAGTTGTGAACTTGTGATTGGTATGGCTCAGAGTCAGCTGGGACAAAAGGGGTTCAAAAGAATAAACTAGGTGTTTAGAGTGGTACATTATTATCCTAATTTTATAGAACATTTATTTTTTTACTTATTATTTGCATGTCCAATACTTCTACCAATTTTATTTTTAATTTATAATAATTATAAGAGGGTTTAAATGTGTATTTTGATTATTCTTTTTAGGTTATGGATCTTGTACCTTCCCTTCATCTGCAAGGTATGTCTCCTTTGCTTCTGTTTAATCTTTTAATTTCCAGCCAACGATGATGCTATGGCTTCAATCCGACTGGATTTTCTTTCGGATGGGCCCTGAAAGAAAACAGTTCGAATCATTTTGATAATAATCAGTTTGATCTGGCCGGGAGATTCCAGCGAATTCCTTTTTCTTAATGCTTCTTTGCATCTGTTTCCTTGTTCTTGGGGATGATGAGAATTTGTTTTGAATATTACAAAATATTCAAAAAACTAATGTTTAAAATAGAGATAATGTAACAATAATATATTTTTTGGTTATATTAACATAGGTTATAATGCAATGCATAACGTATGTTACACAATTTAATATTTATTTAATTTATATATATATTATATTTAAGAATTTTTAAAAATAAATATGTGAAATCACTAAATAGCTCTTGACGGGTTTCTCAAGTTTCGGTGGCAAAGAAACTTTTAGACTAGATTGCTTTCAGGCTGGACTAGAGCGCTTCTGGATTAGGTTGCGTCCAGCAAGCATCCGCTTCGGAGTTCCTCCCTCTGACTAGATGCTTTTGAGTGAACTTCCGCCTTAAAGGCTCCACTATTCTCGGAGATTATAGCTCCGAGAATTTAGCCTCTTTGGTCGCCATTCACTCGGGTTTTATCGTCAGCTGAAACTTCGAATTCGTCGAAATGCTGTGACTCGGAGTGCGCCAATCTCGCTCCGAGATCCCGACCCCGCGCGGCAACAATTCGTCAAGACAATAATTGGACTCCACAACTTAACAGTTTCACAAAAAAGAATAATTTGATAACCTAATAGAGAGATATGATTGATTGCAGTACACTGTAGTAGGTGTAGTAAACCGGTGATGTCCGCCGGTAGACATTTCGATCAATCTAGCTAGTAGTATAATTTGGTGATACCCGCCAGTAGATGCACTCAGACCAATAGAGTTAGTAGAATTTGTGATGCCTGCTAGTAGATGCACTCGCAAGGCTTCGAGAAGTGATCCGGCGCTAGGCATGTGCTACGTGAACGCGACCCAACATAGAAATTTTTTGAGAGTAGGATCCGACACAATGTTACAACAATTAAAGAAGGAAAAACTGAATTGTTGTCATTGATGAAGGCAATGCTAAATATATATATATATAGATACAATTTAATAAGAAAATTCTACTCCTAATACAATTCTAATACAATAAGTATTGTGTTCTAATCCTAATACTACTCTAATACAATCCTAATACAATCGGTATTGTATTCTAATTCTAATATTACTGTAACAGAGTGAAAAAAAAATTAAAAATGAGGAATTGTAAAGCAATATCCATTTGTTGCAGAAGATCCTATTTGTCGTGCTATAAGCTATTATGTTATTGCAAGTTGTAATGGTAAATAAATACCTGCTTATGAGAAATAGATCTTCTTCTGTGAGTTTGTGAAAGTAACTTCTGATTGGAAATAGAAATTGTAAAAATTGGTTAGCTCCAAGACAAGCTCGCTAAGCCTTAAAACTATATATATCACCCTCACCATCTACACTACATCCACATCGGTACACCCGTGGGCGTGAATCCTCGCAGACATGACATTTGGAAGGGGGGGGGGGGGGGGGGGGGGGGGGGAAGGGAATTAAAGTTGGTATATTGAATGTCAGAAGCAAGTTAATTTAATCAAACTTGCTTCACTCTCAATATTAACCATTGTCAGAAGTAGGCAGTAGATACAATCTTGAAGGAGGTTCAGGAAGGACTTAATTAAGGGGCTGATTGTTTGGCAGCATGAGAGAGAAAGAGAGAGGTGTTTCCAACTTTGAGCTGATTGTTTGGTGGAGAGGATGTGAGCTTCTTTCTCTTAGCTGGCAGGTGACATGGAGGAAGAGGGAAAGAAATTCTTCTCCTCAAAAACCCATCGGATGAGTGTTGGAGCACAAAGGCAAATTTGGTATTTTTTTTATTTCTTGGTTTTTTCCCCTCTCTCTTCCACGGCTACTCAGCTCACCTCCTCCCTTCTTTCTTCCCGCCATCTCTCGCTCCTTGTATGTTCCCGCCATCTCTCTCCCGCCATTCCCTCTTCATTTTTTGACCAAACAATCAACAAAAAAAAAGGAAGAGGGAAGAAGTCCTTCCTCTCCCTCATCCGCTCTTCCTCTCCCTCATCCTCTCTTCCTCTCTCTCCATTACCCAATCAGGCCCTAAAAGTTCAATTAAGTGTAGTGTCTCAACTCCCAAGTAGAAGAATATCACTACTTTAGTACGAAAGTTTCCACTTTTTGCTTATTTATGTTGTCAGTTGGATCTGTGGTCTTGATCTTATTATGTTTCATTAATTCTGTATAATATTGGTTGCCTCACAGTTGGATATTACCTGTTCAGGCTGAGGAAAACCTAACGATCTTGATGTCTCATTTCAGCACCGCAGGAGGTTTTACGACCCCGACAACAGCCAACTCTCCCAACACAAACACCCCGACAACTTCACCGGGGACCACCAGTCCAACCACTTCAGGCACCGGCAGCACAACTGGCAGCGGTATCGGTGGGCTGACACCAACTGGCGCGGTGGTGGGCTCACACCAGGCAATGGGCTTACTCCGACCACCGGAATAACTCAGGCTTTGGCCCAACAGTGCCTAATACAGATACAGACATGTCCGGTGCCTCTGCTCTTCTGCTTCCGCTCGGCTGTTTACCTGCTGTTACTTTTTGCCACTGCTCTTGGGATAGATCTAAGCGATTTTAGGTGGTACCCTGGTGCTGGTGATGATGAGAAGTCACAAATTCTTGTTTGAGTTGGTGTAGTTTCCTGGTGGTTACTTCTCACAGTGTAGTATTGATGTGGTAATCCATCAAATGCTCTTGCCAGGAGATAGGAATTAGTGGACTGGAGAACATAAAAGTTGGAATTCTACATTTATTGGTGCATCTCTTACTTGCAACCTCAGAGTCGTGTGCGCATGTTTTGTAAGAGTTGTAGAAATTTTGCGAGGTGCAGGTGAAGATGAATGATACATTAGAACAATATGTAGTAGCTTCAGATACAAGTATTTGTAGATTGCTCCACATTAGCTATCTATTTAGTCGGTGAATCTATTTACTTCTCTCTCTCGTTCTTTTTCTTAAGCTGGTGCAAATACTATGTTCAGGTGGTTAATTGGATTTGTGTTATGTCACCCTTGTCATGGTGTTGGTCCTTCTCTCCCGAGAGTCCATTATATGATCCCCAGGCAATGGATGTTGTGCATTAATTTCATACTATGATGTGGGTATTATCATTTGGCGCACACTGGTAAAAGAATGGGGGGAGTTTTAGGTTCAAACTCTGGTTACGGCCTAATACTATATAATAATAAAAAGAGTATATATGAGTACTAAATGTACATCTAGCATTAGTTGTAGTAGAATGCGCCACATAAACGATCCCATAAATGGATGCTGTGCATTAATTTGATATTGTGTATAATTTTTTCTTTTTTAAGGAAGATTTTAACCGGATCTTGATCTTAGGACCAGATCTCTCAAAGTCCAGTCAGCACATGACAAGGCTAGCCTCGAGTCAGGGTCTCGTGAGGCATTATTTTGCTAGCATATTGCTATTGGTTATCTATATTTATAGAAGACTCTCATCAGTGTTAACTCTCCTCTTGTCGTAGCCATTCAAATTCAATTAGATCTGAACTAAATCACCATATAATGTCAAATCAATACCACTTAATTAAAAAAAAAAAACCTGATATATACAGGAGTAATGATTCGGTAAGAAAGCTTGAGAGGGCCGACAACGAGATCGAGAGGGGATGAGGCGGCGGCGAGATGGCGAATTGAGGAAAGATAGTCAGGTTTCATATCTAAGCCATCATCATCAAGACATTAGGTTGCCACCACGCGTAGCATTTTTGCATTTTCTACATATTCTTAAAGTTGCAAAAAAGAGAGAGTATAGGACCTATCAGACTAGTACAAGCCTTCCCAAAAGCTCAGAACACACACAACATCCCCCCCACCCCTCCCAAAAAAAAAAACCACCAGCACCACCACCACAATTGACAGGCCAAGCAACATTCAAAGGCATGATAATATAGGCACCCAGGTGCACCTCTACCCTCACTTAAGTTTGGTCTCCACCTCAAATTATCCCTTTCTTGAATGAAAATACATAGGTTTTGTCCTAATAAGTGTGTCCAGGTGTTACATGGATGCCAACTTTTAATTAATTTTATGCACAAACTAATGAGAGGCAACATGACTTCATGTCAAAGTTTAGCCTCGAAGAAGCATATGAGCCAAGCACACCAAACATGCAGTGCTCAGACGCTACCTGTGTCAAAATTTAATACAAGGATTTGGTTCATAGCTTTTCCACAGTATTAGAATTTCGATTTAAAGGATTAACTCCATTCAACAGAAGCAAAAACAATGACAACAAAACGTTTATCACAGTATTTTGGGAAGCTAAATCTAATATAGATGTATTTAAGTTATCAGAGTAGATCCTAATTTCATTCTTTCTTTTTTTCTTTTTTGTTACTCATAGTTCACTTTCGCAACTGCCTGCTTCCATGTCTGTAAAATTACTTTGTATTTATATTAAGCCATATACATTGGCTATATGATTTCTACAATATGAAGTATATGCCATCATTTTATATATTTTCCCTCTGGCAACTCTGAATTGGAGAACTGTCTGACTTAGATGTTTTTTCGTTCATCTTTTCTCAGATTGCTGAAGAGTATGGCACCACAGCAGAGTTCGAAGATACCTGACACCTGAGTGGCCTCAGAGTGAAACTAAAGGAAAGCCATGGTACAGCCTATTAGCCTTGCTAAGAACATCAGGAGCATTTTGTGATCACACAAGGTCCAAGGGGAGGACAACACAAGAGTTTGTGTCTCTAGTTTCATTAGTTTCATAGAATCGATCCATCAATTTTGCAATGACAAGCTATTCAGAAATAGCCACCAGTATAAGGTAGAACTTTGCTGATAAACTTCTGTTGTCGGCGCATAATTTTGATTCTAAACACGTCTATTTATCTAGGAACATGGTGTTTTTAGGTTATCTAAGGATTTTTATGCTTTTTTGTGTCTATAATGTAAAGTTGGAACAAAGAATTTTTGTTTATAATTCTGCTGTATGTTTGGCAGTAATGGAGTTGATGAGTTCTACTAGTCAACGGTAATCTTAGATCAATCAGTTGAACAGTTTCTGCATGCAGAGATGTGTAATCTTACGCTTTTTTACAGCCACAGTTGATAATACTGCAACATAAAACATTGAAGAGATAGAAGAGAGATTGACCAGATGGAGGAGATTGCTCGGGTCAGATGCAGAGTTTCCACTTTCTACTGATGCACAACTCATTTTAAGAAAAAACAAGGAAGCTCCGAATGCCCATAAAGCTTTCTGTAGAGATCAATTTTCTTTGTCTTCCTGATAGCATCAAAATTCACAATTTCAGAGAAAGAAAAAACAAAACAAGATTACAATACATGAATCCATCTAAGCAATTTTTTACCGTAATCTCTTAAGCTCTGACTTCTTGCAGCTTTGCAAACTTATTTGTTGTTTCATATGATCTTTCGCAATACCTTTGCTGATGGTTTAATGCAGCAACTTCTCTCAAATCAAAGCACTTAACCGTTTCCAATGAGTTTCTCCCACGCAGCCCCAAACCACGATGGATGCTTTCTTTCAGATACTCTTTCTTTACAAGTTTCATATATTGCATAGTCTCACAAATACTTTGGACCAATTGCAACAAGACTGCTGCAAATGCATTCAACAAGCTTAGCAGTGAACTGGCATAAAGGAAGAACTCCATATTCTCTGCAACTACTCAAGATTCTTCTCTAATCACAGGTGTCCCAAATCTCCTTTGTCATATAACTGTTGTTCTCGACAACGTTTAGCAGCAAGTGCTTCTTCATCCAATATCTGGATCGGTGACCACTCCGGCAAACTCCACCAATGGGATCCGAACCCATCTTTTGTACAGTGTTTTGTATGCTCTGCAGGTAAGGGGAGAGATGAGTAAGGAGGGGGGAGACAAGGAGAGAGGGGAGAAGAGGGCCCTTACAGTTATCTGTGCTCTCTTTTTTGGAGGACAGACGGACAAACAAAGTGCAAGAAGGAGTCGTCTGAGAAACCTCAATTCGCTCGGTTTGACAATAATGTAAAATCTACTTTGGATAAATGGGAGATCAAGATTGCAGTATGAATTTCTGAGGGTATTATCATCTTTGACACAACATACATAACTAGTAAGTTTCGGATCTCCATTTGCAACATTTGTTGGAATGTAACATGATTTGCGGTCAATCTTACGTGGGTGTGCACTCATTAGGATGGCTCTGCTAATTAATTTGATGGGTTTTTGATACATTACAAGCAGAAGATTAAACCGTTAAAGTGATCATTCCAGGTACAACTTTGAATATCCCGCTCCAAAGATTTGAGATAAGTCTTTGGTTTGTTGTTTTAAAGAAGAATAATGAATTCAATTGCTATAAGTTCAACAATAAGGGGAAAAAATCGCAAATTGAACTAGAGAATTTCATGGTATTTTGATATAATCGGTGATTTGCATGAATAAACCGTATCACATTATTATCATCCATGGACAGTGAATAAAACTAGCTGCCCTCTAACATGATTCTAACCATAATTTGTTGAAGACATTGAAACTTAATCATCTAAAACTCTACACAATCAATGTAGTATTAGTTACAAACTTCATTTCCTTAGAATTTTGAAGGAGAATAATGGATTGCATTGTTACAACAAATAAATATACACATTACTCAAAATATACAACATCTATGTCTATGTGATCGAGACAAACCTCCTTTGAGCCAAAGATCTCATCTTTATCAACCATCAAGAATGAATTGATCCTCCTGCCCATCCCCGCGGGCCCGATTCTCCCCCATCACCGCCGCAGCCATCCCATTCATGTGGGCCACATCACCGACGACGCCAATCCCTCCAGCTCCTCCCCCTCCTCCAGCCCAATGCGAGACGATACCGAGGAGCTGGCCGATGACGGCTTGCTGCTCGTTCAGGACCCTGGCCTGGATCTGGGCCATCTGGACCCGGTGCTGGCCCAGCATCTCCTCCACCCTCTTCCTCCACTCCGCCCTCCTCCGATCCATCCTCTCCTCCCACTCTCTCTCCTCCAAAACCCTAGCTTTGTCCTCCTTACTTCTCCTCTTCTTCCTCTTCATCTTCTCAGGCTCCGCCGCCGCAGCCGCCGCCGCCGCCGTGGGGCCTGCGTCATCGTCGTTGTAATCGAACCCCACGCCGTCGAACCCTAACCCTAAACCGAGATCCCCATCGGCGACGGTGGTGGAAGACGAGTCCAGGGGCTTGACCGGCAGCGGGGCGTCGCCGAATACCTGCCTGTAGCGGAGGAAGTTGGGCCAGAGAGAGAGGCCGTCGGACCAATTGATGCTGGCCTCGTGCGGCGGAGAGGAATCTCGGTGGTCGGATTGGCGGCGGCGGCAAGCTTCTGCTTGACGAGGAGGTACTGATGGCGCATGTTATGGACCTTGGTGCAGACGTCCTTCCATGACCAGGGAAAGGGGCAGGCGGCGGGGTCGACGGCATGGTGGGCGGCGGTGACGTGGTCGGCGATGGGGCGGAACTTCTTCTTGCGGGTGCGGAGGCGAGAGAGGGCGCCGCTGGAGTGGAGTTCGGAGTACTTGTCAATGAGAGTCCGCTCCTCCTCCTCTGTCCACTTCTTCCGCTTCGCAGGCGGCAGCATCTCCTCTGCCGGAGCTGCAGAGGACTGTACTTACTCGACCGGGCTGGGCTCAAACTCAAAACTGAAATAAGAGACGAAACGACAATTTTGATTGATCATTTTAATGGGCACGTGAGAGAGATGACATGAGCGGGGCCCACTCCTTCGTGGGCTGGGCCAAAGATTTTGCCATCTTTATTTGCCTTTAAAATTTCAATCACGAGTTATACACGGGGCGTGTAAAATGCGCGTTTTTTTTTTTTTTAAAAGAACAATGCACGTAATGTTTTGCTTTTAAAAGTTTTAGAATGCAATTATAAGATTTATTTTTTTTATCACCATCCCTTTAATGAAATCAGGTGGCCATGCTCAATCTCTTATTCAAGAAAAAAAAGGGGGAAAAAAGGGAGAGGAGCAACAAAAATAAATTTATACATATAATTAAGCTTAAATTTTGCAATTTGACTAAATTGTTTTTTAAAATAAGAATCTCCAGTTAAAGTCTGCCTTATGCCAAGGCTAGAAAATGGCAACAGAATACAATTTATCAGCAATTCAATCGAATTCGTCAAATATTCCTAATAACAAAGTGCCCTAATAGGGGCCCTCTTATACACAACAAATAATCAGAAATTATAAAAACTACCTATAATTGACTGTCAAAATGATTGATCCTGATTGCAGAAATTGTTGTCGCGCGCTTCTCTTCTCCATGAGCTCCAATAACAAAGAACAATCACGACGCATCAGTCTCTTCGTCTTCCTCATCAGACATGGAGGAGCCACCAGTGCCTCTCTCTGGGTCGTAATCACTGCCCTGCACTTCGGTCCCGCTCTTCTTTGGCCTTCCCCTGACACCGATCCTTCTCTGGTGTTCTGAAGAAAGTTGACAGCAAATGCAATCACTATCTCAGTCAAGATCTTCAGGTGTTAGAAATTATGTCATATAGTTAACACATTATAAATGCGAGTTTTATCAGTGTTTGTTACTTTTGTTGGTGATTGCATTGCGTGTCAGTGCCAGGAACTCATCCCACTTGTACCGGCTCAGCTCTTGCTTCTCCTCCTCTGAGAGCTCAAAGTTGGGCTCTCTCCCGCACATAAAAGCCGCCCTGTAGAAAATATATGCATGTTAACATCTGTATGCTTCTAACAACTATCTTACTGATCAATACAGAACGAGTGCAAACAGTTAAGATGACTACGGTACATATCTCGTTTCCTTTCGAGTCGTTTAGAAATAACTAGGCATTTATGTCTATTGACAATAAAGATGATCAATAAGCAATCCCTGACACGCCTCATCTTTGTTACAGCAAAAGATTACAAAACAAAAATAGCAACATGAAGAGGTTTCAGATTCCTTTTAATAATTCAATGCATGATATTCAGCTGCAGAAAACAATACATGCACCTGAGATTCTTTCATCTGCCAATTGTTAGATGTGATTCAATAATTAAATATAATGGAGTCCTAATAGTAGTTAGTTTGGAGTAGAAGCTTGCGGTACAACAGAAGGACCAACAGGTGGCTGCAAATCAGTAGTAGACTAGTAGACTCTGAAGGAGGAGACTATATCGTGGAAGTGTTGTCAGTAGGTGTTGTTTGTGCTACAACATTCTTATTCTTGAGAGCGTAAATGATGGAAAATAGAGAGGGTAAAGACTTGGAGGATGAGCATCAGAAACAACTTTAGAGATGAAACCATAATTTGAATAACTATGTCATCATCGTCCGGGTCAACTGTCATTTTTGTCGTAGTCCAATTCGAGGAGAAAGCCATTGGCCTTGGGAAAACTGGATTTATAGATGAACAAGACCTCTCAACTGTCATCATTGTCATGGCTTCTATATGTATGTCCATTTTTTCCAAGGTCAGCTGTTTACCTACTAATTAGAGTATACTAGACCAGATATGCGGATTGTTTTTCTATTACACGGCTAGGTGCGCTCAATTCCTCCCTGAACATCCCCCTTCTACCCTCCCCTTAATCGTTGTACCAAGCTCCTCTTAATTTAGCAAGATTAAGGATGTTGGTGGATCAGGTGGATATGGAGTTTAAGTTGATAGCACCAAAATTAGAGGGATGCAACCAACGGAGTTGTAAAGTAATCATCTTTGAAGCCGACTCCACTCAGAAAGATCTTTGGAAGCTGGCAAGATAGCAAAAAATATTTATCTCAATAGAATCCTACTATAACATCATCATAAGTGCTACTTCATTAACAAACCTCACTCAAGTCTCAGTTTTTGTTGGTAACAAGAAATCTAAGGAAATACAAAATATATTCACAGGATACGCAAAAGAGAAAACAATTACAGTTACACCGTAATACCATAATTAAAAGAGAGGAATCTTGGAGTGTTGGTAGGTAAGTTCAAAGGCTACTCAGTATTCCCCCATTCTAACCCCAAAACACCCCCCCCCCCCCCCCCCCCCCCCAACACACACACACCCCAACCAACAACAACAACAACACACACCCACACACCCCCACCCACCCCCCACGCACACACACACACACACACCAACACACCCTCACATACACAGAGAACAGGGTGGATGTCATCAACTTTCATTTACTTGAGAAAATATGTGAAAAGTACACAAGGCTAAAAATATAACATAAATAACCGCCCTCCGTTAAAAATTTTAATGAATAATTTTACAAATTAACTCAAATTTATCAACATAACATTCTCGTCTGCTAGGATTGTTAAGGAATGCAACCACTATACGACTGCGGATGGGTTTATACTTTATAATGATAACTGGGAACACTGATGATGTAAAGGATAAAGAAAAATGACTTCAACCTTTGGAGTAAAGTTCAGGTGAAAAAACGCTATGAAATAGCAAATGGTATAATCAACAAAGAAAAGGTAAAAATCTTTCAAGTAGAGCATATGCTACCATGACATTAGACCACAATTGCAAACAGGAACTCAAACATCTTATTCCATCTGGAAGGGTAGGATTTCCAGGATAGGTATGGTCCATTCATTTCAGTGGAATTTGTTGTTAATACTTGACTCCCTCAAACTAGTACGAGAGATTTTGGAGGCATCATAAAATCAAGAGTCAAAAATGAAAAAAGGGTTATGAACCATGCTGTTCTGTTATTCATATTTGCTAGACTCTAGCTGTACTGCTCTCCAAGATTCTGAAGACCATTATGAAGTCCAGAAGACAAAATTAAATTGGTAATGCAAAAAGCATTGTTATTTCACAACAATACAGGGGAGAAGATCAAGAAGAATTCATGTCATAATTAAAGAAATAAAGAAACAAAATGAATTGTCATATCATGTTAATATAGAATAACAATCAGTTATATACATGCCTATTTTCTAAGATATTCCGAAAGCCATCTACTACATTATATCTTTAGTAGATGACGCGACTATAGTGGCAAGACACATCACAGAAAATCAATGCTTTCATCACTAATTCAGGCATTATGAAAAATAATAACCATGTCCTAATTCTCTCAACAAGTAAGTAGTTACCTGTCATACAATCTGGCTGCTGCTTCTTGTGATCCAAGAGTGCCTAAGTGGATCTGTTTCTTGTCAACTTTTATTGCCGCCTGCCATTTCATATTTTTGAAATAGACACCCCTCATTATGCATGGTTCTTGGTCTTCATAGTGCTTTCTTCTATGTCGCTTCCGGCGCTTCACTTTTTTACCTGTGAAGAGGTATCAAACATTTTACAATTTACAGCAAGCAAAAGTTCTAGATTAAACAGAAACTTTGCTGAATCAACCATTCCAATTAATTTTTTTTAATGAAATTTCTCAATCACATCTTCCTTTTTCTCCTAGATGTTTCATCACCCAAATATGCATAACCTTAATCCCACATGGTTTCATTAGATAGCATACACTAGGTATATTTTGGTCTTGTATTCTTCTTCTGGAAAGATGCCATCAAATAATTCTCATAAGGGTCAACCGTATGTACATTCTAATTTCTCTTTTATCTGTTCTTCATTACGTGTTGGTTGGCTATTGTTCATATTCATTAAACAGGCCTATCCTGGGCAATACCAAAAAGAAAAGAAAAAAGAAAGGAAAAAAAAAAGTTAAAAGAAAAGTTAAAGCTGATGCAGAAAATAAAATGCCTGTGGAGAGTTCTAGTTCCCCAGCTCCACCGAAGATTAAGGTTTTCCTGTGTCTTTGGAGGATGTCTTCATTTTGCCTAAGCAAAACATAATATGTAGGAAGCAGGCATTAGTGGTGATTGTGCTGTTTTGCCTAGAGTTTTGTGAAACGGCCAGTCATCTCTTTTTATAGTGCAGTAGAAGCCACATTGTTTATGAAGTCAATATTAGTGCCTTCAGGATTTCATCTAGACTGGTTGAGGTCACTTACCAATAGGGTAAATGAAGAATTAACTGAATCAAGAGGCAGTCTAGGAAAATCTGGAATATTGTGGAACCTGCCGCATATTTGATCCATGGATGTGATATCGCTGCTATATTATATCACATATTCTCCCATGTTTCATTTCCCGCAGGTGTAGCTTACTCGTAACGGCAGGAATGAAGTGGGTGGGAACCAAGCACAGGAGCTGCAAATTCAAGACAGGCGAGGAAGGATCCACACAGTTAGTGGAAAGTACAAGTAATTTGGGGGGGTCACATATGAATCGGGAGGCTGTTGGTTCATCAATGCAACTGCTTGCTGGCTATTCCCTTCTAATACAAGGCTCTCCCTTCTGTCATGTAATTTTTACATTTCGAGAAGAGATGTCCACCCTAATGCCCATCTGTTGTGCTGTGATGGTTTGATTATTTGTGTGAAGTTGATGCTAAGGGACATGGAAGTGGAACAATATATATATATATATATATATATATATATATATATATATATATATATATATATGGAGAGAGAGAGAGAGAGAGAGAGAGACCTGTGTCCTTGAAAAAAAAAATTGAGCCTGAATCCTTCCAACTCAAATACAACCCTCGGACATTCGAAAACAAGATCCACTCCATTTAAGTTGATCTATATTATTTCAAGTATTTATAAACCAAAATTAAGTGTTTTTTAATATTTTTGCCCATCTATCAAGCGGCGCAAAATGGACGGCCGAAAGTAGTGAGTTGGTTAGTTTATGTTTTAGACATACAAATTCTCGATCCGGCCAATTGATTATGATCTAAACATTTAAAAAACCCCTACAAACTAATTTTTGTTAGGTTTCAAATATTCTACACCGTAAACTAATGAACTCACAATTTAGGCCGTCCGTTTTTCCCACTTGATGCATGGGTAAAAAGTATTCAAAGCACTTGATTTATGGTTTATAGATACTTGAAATAATATAGCTCAACTTCAACGAAATGGATCTTGTATTCAAATGTCGGATGTTGGTATTTGAGTGGTAAGGATTCGGACTCGAATCCTTTTGGAATGACACAAGTCTACACACACACACTTGTGTCATTCCGGAGGGATTCGAGGTCGAATCCTTCTCACTCAAATACAACCCTACGACATTTTAATACAAGATCCACTCCGTCGAAGTTGATCTATATTATTTGAAGTAGCTATAAATCAAAAGTCAAGTATTTTAAATACTTTTTGCCCATGCATCGAGTAGGGAAAAACGGGAGAAAAAGGACAGCCTAAATAGTGAGTTGGTTAGTTTAATGGTGTAGAATATTTTAAATCTAACAAAAATTAGTGTGAGGGTTTTAAGTTTTTAGATCATGATGAAACAGTCGGATCGAGAATTTGTATGTTTAAAGATGTAGATCTAAGCAATAGGCTACTTTCGCGCCACTTAACGGATGGGTAAAAACATACTAAAAATACATTATTTTTTATTTATAGATATTTTAAATAATGTAGATCAAATTCAACAGAGTGGATCTTATTTTTAGATGTCGTGCTCCTAGTCGGTCTTCTTAGATTACAATCTAAGGAGACGACTTAAAACTCTAACATCCCGATTTTTTTTCACGATCCGATCGCACATTATCATATTCATGTTATAAGATGTACGCGAATCACGTGATTTGAAGTTCATTTACTCATTGATCTAATCATTCCATTTTGTTCTATTGTTTAAAAATCGTTAAATTTTGAACCCAAAGAAAATAGAGTAAACAAAATTCAAATCATGTGATTTTTTATATGCATACATCTTATAATATGAAAATGATAATGTGTGATCGGATCGTAAAAAAAAATCAGGATGTTTGAGTTTTAAGCCGTCTACTCATGTTACAATCTAAGGACACCTACAAGGAACACTTTTCTCTCTCTCTCTATATATATATATATATAGAGAGAGAGAGACTTATGTCTTCCGGAAGAATTCGAGCCCGAATCCTTCCCACTCAAATACAATCTTACGACATTCGAATACAAGATCCATTCTGTGGAAGTTAATCCATATTATTTCAAGTATTTATAAAACAAAAATCAAGTATTTTAAACTATAAAGCACAGACACAGACACGGATGTCGGACACGACACGGACACGGAAAACGGCAAAATCCAAAAAAAAGGATACGGGAACACGACAAAGAATATTTTATTATTATTATTTAAAAATAAATTTATAAAATCTCAATCAATTGATCAACAAACTAAAATACTAATCCACACATGCACAAATTCACAAACTATAAAATATCATAAGTTCATAACAATATTACAAGTAAAAAACAAAAATTCACAAGTTATCAACCATGTTAACAACTTAACATCACAAGTTCAAAACAAAAATTACAACCACCATCATATGTCTCAAGATGAAGTCGAAACTAGTCCAATGACTTCTTCATTATCTCATTCTCTATCTCCGCAAATAATACGGCCTCCATAGTGGGTTCATCAAGAGAAAGAGTAGTGAAATCTAAAACACTGGCACCCTGAAATGAGTCAAAACCATCTCCACCAATATCCCACATCTTTGTTTCCTTTTCATTATATTCTGTTAAATTCCAACAGACAATGAGAGACAGACCGAGAGAGATAGGAAAGAGAGACAAACAAAGAGAGAGACAGCAGAGAGAGGAGCACAGAGACAGAGAGGAGAGAAAAAGAGACACACAGAGAGAGAAGAAAGAGAGACAGACAGAGGAGAAAGAGAGAGAGACAGAGGGGAGAGAGATTGCAAAGAGAAAGGGGAGAGAGAACAGAGAGAAAGAGAGAGGAGAAAGATACATATAGAGAGAGAGGAGAAAGATACATATAGAGAGAGAGAGAGGAGAAAGAGAGACAGAGAGAGATTCAAAGAGAGAGAGGAGAGAGACAGAAGGGGAGACATTACCTGAGACGAGCTCCCACGATTGGCGAGCTCCAGACGATCGGCGATAAGCTTCACAAAATCGACGATGATTAGATCTGTAAAAAAAATAATCAAAATCAAATTAAAACACTCAAATTAAACCTTAAAACCTAAAATTAAAACCAAAACTCTAAAATTAAACCCTAAAAATTAAACCTTAAAAATTTCCCAAATCAATTAAGTGTATTACCTCGTCGTTGTCGTTGTGGCCGCCGCCGCCGCCGCCGGAGAGAGATCAAGAACAAGAGAGAGCGGAGAGAAATCGATGATGCACAGAGAGAGATAGAGAATGAGGGCTCACATGGGAGAGGGGTTTATTCAGGCGAATCGATTTTTTTTAACTGGAACCTGGACCCGTCGTGTCGCGAACGTGTCCAAACCAGGTAAAACCCGATCTGCTTCGACGACACGGCCCGATCCGTGTCGGACACGGCCGACACGTATCAGGGACGTGTCGAGCACGTGTCCATGTCCGACACGTGCCCGACACGGACATGGCATGGGTCTGTTGTGTCCATGTTTCATAGATTTTAAATACTTTTTGCCCGTGCATCAAGTAGGAGAAAACGGACGGCCTAAATAGTGAGTTGGTTAGTTTAACGGTGTAAAACATTTGAAACCTAACAAAAATGGATTTGTAGGGGTTTTTAAATGTTGAGATCATGATCAAATGGTCGGATCGAGAATTTGTATGTCTAAAGACATAGATCTAACCAACTCACTACTTTCGGTCGTTCATTTGTGCCTCTTGATTGATGAGCAAAAAGTATTGAAAATACTTAAATTTTTTATTTTTAGTTACTTTAAATAATATATATCAACTTCAACAGAGTGGATCTTGTATTTGAATGTCGGATGTTGGTATTTGAGTGGAAAAAATTCGGGCTGGAATCCTAGATAGACTTGTGTCATTCCGGAAGGATTCGAACCTGAATCCTTCCCACTCAAATACAACCTTACAACATCCGAATGCAAGACCACTCCGTTAAAGTTGATCTACATTATTTCAAGTAACTAAAAATCTCATGTATTTTGAATATTTTTTCTCATCTATCAAGTAGACGCAAAATGAACGGCCGAAATAGTAAGTTGGTTAGTTTAATGGTGTAAAATATTTGAAATTTAACAAAAATTGGTGTGTGAGGATTTTTAAGTATTTAAATCATGATAAAATGGTCGGATCGAGAATTTATATCTAAAAATGTAAATCTAAGCAATATGCTATTTTCGATCGTCTATTTTGCATCTACTTGATGGATGGGCAAAAAGTATTCAAAATATATGATTTTTATTTTTATTTACTTGAAATAATGTAAATTAACTTCAACAGAATAGATCTTACATTCGAATGTCGAGGGTCGTATTTGAGTGGGAAAGATTTGGCTTCGAATCCTTTGGAATGACACTAGTCTATGTATACATATAGGAAAATCTTCAAGTGAGACACTTTCTCAAAATAAGCTTCGTGAAAAAATCATTTAGGAGCGATTCCGTGAATGATTCGAACCGTTCATCTTGATCTACATACTCTAGTTAGGCTACCAATAAAAAATCACGCGATTTTGAGCCTTTTTACCCATGCATCAAATGACGTCTTTATTCTACGGCAAATTTATTGTATGTTTTGTAACCACTTGTATATGTATATGATATTATGGAACTGATGGGGGCATCTCTCCAGGATTTCAACTCTACACCAAGAGACGTCGTCACATGGGCTTGAGTCAGTTTTAGTTGCTTTTATTTTAGTTGATTGTTTTATTTAATTATTTGTTTATGTTTAAGTATCACATTGGTTGTGTGGGATTTTTCATCTTGATGTAGGCCTATATAATGTGAAGACTATTAATGAAGTTTTTAGTGATGAATAAAAATACAAATGTGCTTGCTAAAGTTTTAATAGCCTATGTGTTGGATGAGAAAACCTAAGGAGAGAATCTCAAATGTTAGCTTGTGTGTTGGGTGAGAAACCCTAGGGAGAGAATCACATTTGTTTCGTACATCATCATTTTGGTATCAGAGAAAATTCCTAAATCTTTCCACAAAACCCTAATCCTAGATCCCTCCACCTTCCTTCATCTTCTCCAAAGATGATTTTTTTCTAATTTTTCATCTTCATCTTCTTTGCCAAACCCTAACCCTAGATCGACCATGTTTTTCTCCATCTTTTTCCGATTTATAGGTCTTTTGATTTTTAGTTTTTGAAAAAAAAACTGTTCAAAATTCCCCTGAAAAACACCGAAAATCCAAAAAATAGAAAATGACATTGTTCATCATCCCGAAAATCTAAAAAATAGAAAATGACATTGTTCATCATCTCCCACTCTCTTCCTGAAACCCTAGCAGTCGCCCGCACTCTCTCCTCTCTCCCAACCATACCGCCCTTTCCTCTCCTCTCCTACAGCGCCGCCTGCGTCACCTTCCCCTCTCCTCCCTACAAAATCGTTGCCACCTAACTCCACTCGCCGCCATCTCCCTGCTCCTCACCTCTTCCCCTCACATATAACCCTCCGCCTCACGTGCCTCCGCCCTTGCCTCCTCAACAACCCTCGACTACACCAAACAGCAAGCAGGTTGCCACCATCTCGGCATCGTCGTCGACACCACACTTCCCCTCGACAACTGCCTCCTCGCGTCGCTGCCACCGTCGCTGCTACCTGCCCTCGTCTGCTTCACCAGTCTCGCAACCCCCCGACATCATTCCTTGTCGAAAAGCCATCGTCTTTTTCCTCTGATTTCTGCACCCGCTGTCAGAAAAGAACCAGAACGGATTCAGTTTGGTTCTCAACAAACCCGACCCGGTTCTTAAATCTGATCTGACCCGCAAGCAGACCTGTTTCTAAAAACAGACCCGTTAAAAATTCAGAAGTCATTTCAAACCTTTTTCAAGCCCGATTCGAGCCATTTTTGAAGCATGTCTTCTTCCAGTCACATCCAGTCTATGTTACCGCTGTTCCAGGACTTTTGTACGTGATTTTCAACTCTTGGATGTGAGTAATCTTCTGGAAAAATCTATAAGATTCTACATTTGGGCGTGAGTTACTCACTCCCTCATGTAAAATCTGACTTGAGCTGAAGTTTCAATTGCTAAATTGTTTGCAAATATTATTAGACTGCAATAGTTTGTTAGCGGCATTGTGATTTGCTTCTCTCTAGCGGTTTGCATCATTGTTGCTATTTTTCATCATTTTAGATTGCATTTTCTTGTATTTAGAAATTGAGCCTTTTCAAGAGATTTTAATTTTCATTATTTAGTGCATGCATATAATTTTGTTTGAGTTTAGAATTTTGCATTGCATCCACTTGTTTGTTTGATTATGCATTTGTATCTTAGATTGGTGCATGTTTCCTAAAGAAGTCGTATAAGCCAACATGAATAATCAAGATACCAAACAAATCGACATAGCAGACATGTCATGTAAACTTGATCATATGCTTAAGAAAATTCAGAATCTCAATTCACAGTTAGAGAGGATAGAATCATGAAACACAAAAGTACAAGATAGCCCCAAAGATTATTAATGTTATGAAGGCTATACGACTTGCACTAGGGATTACTATAAGAATAGTTGTACTTATGATTGGTGTGCTGCTAAGAAAGAGAAAATAACGCGTAAGTTTAGATTAGAAGATCTAAATTTTGATAGTTACCATGGTCCTCATGTTTTAGTGATTGGCTAACTGATATGGAGTGCTACTTTGACTGTTATGAGATGTCTAACATGCGTAAGATTAAATTTGCTAGGATGAGACTAGTAGGGTCAGCTAGAATTTATTGAATTTCGATAGAGATAGCATGTGAGAGTAGGGGTGAGCATCGGTCGGTTCGGTTCGGTTTTTGCTAATTTTTACAAAACCGAACCGAACCGAATAGACTTAGTAACCGAACCGAACCGAATCAACTCAGTTTGGTTCGGTTTTCGGTTTTTCGGTTAGGTCAATATATTGCCATCATTTCTTACATTTTTTAATCACCATTATATTATCATCCTTTAATATTATAATCTCAAATATCCATTACCTAAATTAGAAATAAGAAAAAGATTCTAAGCTTAATGTGAATTGAAATTTTCATATTCTAAAACTTTTACACCGTTTTTGAGCTCTTATATTAAAACTCATATAATTATTACTAACTTTTAATGATAAGAATGAAAAAAAGAACTATATTAATATAAATATTATTCTCAATTGTGATGTTGTACTTAATATTGTTTCACATATTCAACATAAAAAGATGGTGTTACTAAAACTAATGAGATAAGCTTCCACCAGTTTTATTATGAACTATATGATTCACTAAATTGAATTTGAGTAGGTTAATATATAGGTAAGAAATTCGGTTCGGTTCGGTCTATTCGGGTTTTAGAACACAAACCGAAACTCGACTGAATTAGAGCGGTTTGGTTCGGTTCGGGTTCGGGTTTCGGTTTTTGGTCGGTTATTTCGGTTATAACCGAACTCTGCTCACCCTATGTGAGAGACAACGTAAGAACCTTATAGAGTCGTGGGAAGAGATGAAAGACAAGCTTAAAGTGAAGTGCCTCCCCGAGTTTTATAGGAACCATCTCCTAGATAAGTTACACAACTTTCGTTAAGATAATATGTCTATTCGGGATTACATAGCCAGATTTAATGACTTAACTTGTTGTTGTGACGTGAGATAAGACCGTTGCCAAATCATATCTAGGTTTTGTTCAGGTTTGAGGTGAGACATACAACGTGCTATGCACACTGGCTCCTACCATGTGGACTCTGTTGATGAGACTTTTCATTTAACTTTAGAGCTAGAATTGTCTTTCAAAGGGATATTCATTTTCAAAGCTTTTCATTTAACTTTAGAGCTAGAATTGTTTTTCAAAGGGATATTCATTTTCAAAGACATGCAGTAGTGTTTTAAATGTGAGGGATATGGACAATATGATTACCAGTGCACCTAGAAGAGTCAACATGTTAATAATATGCCTAGTGATGATGTTGACGACTCGAGGGCTGTTGAGGATGTTTACATTCCTCATAAGATTACTAGTGTCGTTGAAGATACATTAGTTGATTCCAGTACACTGATTCTTGATGAGATCCATGTTTCCTCTGAGGGTAGGAGTGATGTTGCATAGGTGTTAGTGGGGTCTAGTACATCCATACTTGATGATATCTATGTTCATGAGGATGATACTAGTAATTCTGAGCTTGTATTAATGGAGTCTAGTATATCCGTACAGGCTGCTAGGTATTCACTTGCCACGCCTATGATAGAGGACAAGACTGAGCATGAGACAGTTGCTACTAACATCATTACATCTAATAAGCCATTAGAGTTCCCTCATGCAGATTGTCAAATTCACGCATACTTCTCGCATGAAGAGAAGAAGCAGTTCATCTTTTGAACTTGGATCATTTTCCTAAAAATACTCAGTAGATAGGTCGGTGAAAATCATATGAGAGTTTTTCGTTCAATTGAACGTTCCTTAATTACAAAGCCACCTTTCAAATCGCTTCATTAAACACCAATCATACTAGTATTTTGTCAGTCTCGTATTAGTAATAAATCAGCAAGATAAATAATTCAACAATAATATATCTAGTAATAATATTTATTAAAATAAATATTCTCGCATGAATACTTAATTCAGCATAATCCCTGCAATAAGAACGTTAGTTCAAATAGACAGAGAATATATTAGAATTTAATAATTCCACAATCAATATTTATACAAGATAAATATTTATTAATAATAATTCGTGCAAAATTGAATGTTAGTACAAACGAACAGAGTAACAGAATAAAAACCAAGATTTTGGAATATGGTACACGTAAAGTGAATCTCCTTAAGACAATTATGTCCCTGCGCTATGGTGCATACGGGATAATGAACGTTGCTCTCTCAAGATACAAAACTCATTCACGTGTTCTGCGCAGTACTATGCAAAATTACGTACAGTCGAAGCAAAGTTGACTCGAACCTTTCATTTGATCAAAAGTAGAAAAAAGGACACAGACCTAAAATCAGATTTCAGACACAATTTTGAAATCTTAACAGTACTTTAAAGAATCACCTTTAAAAAACTAAGTTATTTATTGTAGTTCATTGAGTTTTAGAATTCTAAGTTCTGAGGAATTGTAAGTGATTCATTGTAGTGAAAATCTGCACTTTATATAGGATTCAGAGGAAACCTTTTGTTGTAACGAGTGCAACCCTTCCGAACAGACACATCTGTTCGGTTGAAACGAGTGCAACCGTTCTGAATAGACACATCCGTTCGCCGAATAGACATATCTGTTTGGCTGTAACTGGTTATCTCCGAACAGGCGCATCCATTCGGTCAGAACAGGCACAACCGTTCTGAATAGACAAATATGTTCATATACCACTTCCAATGTAAGATTAAAGAGTTTTAACTCTTTTTGCTCCATTTAGCTATTGTATTAGGCCAATTTCCAGCTTGAATATCTCATTCATTCGAAAACGAAATTGAACATGTAAATATACCATGTTCATCCCCAATGGAAGAAGAACATATTCCAACCACCTCCCGTGCATTCTGAGAACGGGTCACGCCTAAATTTCAGCTCAAATTTTCTTAAAAACTCACTTGATTTAATTTCAAGTTTCTAACAATCCCTTATAATGAATGGAGTTTTAAAAAATTATACACACTATGAGACTGACTCTATAGTAAAAGGTATTTTAGGAAAGTAACTGCATCAAAATATGTGAACTAGGTCATGAACTTTTCATAGCGAAAGCCTTATCGAACTTACTCGCCAATCAGTGAACTAGATTTTAAACTGTCGGTTGTTTGTGTAAGCCAAGTCAACAGGCCTCACGCAGTAACTTTTTAAAATCAGCTTTGGTTCTCGTTTATGTTCATTTTGGCCCTAGACATTCTTGATTTTAGAGAGCGTGTTTAGGGAATCACAGCCTCCATAGAGACTCTTAAATAGCCGACCCAGCTCTACACTCACATAGGTGATCGTTTCATTAAGAGTAGTCCACTCTACCCCGCTAGTTTTGATAACAAACTATAAGCATCATTAAAAACGTTAAGCTTATCCTAGAATCTAATTGTAGAAAGCACTTGGGTGCACTATAGGAATGGTCGGAGTCAATCTCCTAAGTGCTTGCTCGCAGAGTCAATCATAACTAGTTTTTTCTCTTGAACTTAGTCCATGAGATCTCCAGTCGCTAAGTGAAGTTTCCATTAAGCTGACTCGGTATGGTTAGGTTTTTAGCCTGCTTCGATGCGCAGTTTATATATTCTCCACTCAAACTTTTAGTAAACGGATCCGCTAAGTTATCTTTTGACATCATAAAGTCAATAGAGATGATTTCATTTGAGAATAATTGTCAACAGTGTTATGTCTATGACGAATGTGTCTAGACTTACCATTATATATAAAATTTTGTGCCTTAGATATCGATGCTTGATTATCACAGTAAATGCATATGACGGGCACTAGTTTAGGCCATAAAGGTATATCCTCCAGAAATTGTCGAAACCATTCTACTTCTCCAGTCTTATCCAAGGCTATAAATTATGATTCCATTGTGGAACGGGTTATGCAAGTTTTTTTGAAGAATTTACAAGATATGACCGCGCCTCTGAAAGTAAAGATGTATCGCAAGTTGATTTCAATTTCTCGAAATCTGCAATTCAATTTGCATTACTATACCATTCAAGTACAAGTGGATACTTCTCATATATCAAGGCATATTTCTTAGTATTTATCGATAGATCCATCGGGTTTTAATTTTCTTTTAAAATTCACTTACTCCCGATTGATTTACTTTCAGGTGGTAAGTTTACCAACTTTCAAGTATGATTTCTTAGGATGGATTCGTTTTCGTTGTTTACAACTTCTTTTCACATTTCTGCTTCTGGGGTGACATTACTTTCTTAAATGTTTGAGCCCTACTTTCAACCGCATATGCTATGAAGTTTGGACCAAAAAATTTAGAAATTTTCAATATCTTATTCCTTCTTGGTTCAACTTCTGCATCAACTGTTGGTTCACTGGATTCTTCGTCTTTGAACGCTATTTCATGTGTTCTTTTCTCAGAAGCATTGTTTTTTTTGTTTGTACGGAAAAATATCTTCAAAGAACATATCTCTTGATTCGATAATCATATTTACATGGATATCCAATATTTCTGATTTGTATACCAAAAAACTGTAGGCACTACTATTCAAGACATAGTCTATGAAAATGTAATCCATCATTTTAGATCTCAACTTAGTTTTCTTAGGCAGTAGCGATGGTACTTTTGCAAGGCACCAACATATTTTAAGGTAACGGTAAGAATAAGGCCTTCCATGCCACAACTCAAAAGACCAAGTTTCTTGTAGGATACCCTAATTTACGGTTAATAGGGCTTCCCCTACAAATTCTGTAGTGACCCAGAACCTACGAGCAAGGAATTAACTATTTCTTTTAAAATTATGTTTTTTTCTTTTAGTAATCTCATTCTGCTGAGGAGTGTATGGTGCTGTGATTTGGTGGATTATACCAAAATTAACACACAACTCACTGAATTCATTTGATTTAGATTCTCCGCCTCAACTGTATTTTAGAATCTTTACGTTTTTTATTGAGTTGATTTCTCAACCTTGGCTTTGTATATTATAAACATACTTATATCTTCAACTGATCACAGTCTTACTATACACCATTTAGTACTCAAGAAAATATCATATGATGAACTTCTTAGTACTAGTATCATCTTCGGAATAAGAAGAGGAGACGTCACAGTCTGGTTCGGCACTTTTAGTGCCCCACTGATGCTATTAGTATCAGATATTTTCCGCAATTCAAGCAAAGTAGAAGTTAGTAATTTTAATAATAATTGTCTTAAGATTTTGCGGTGATCCAGAATTCTCTTAGTACTAGCATCCTCAATTAATGCAGAAGGAGTAAGGGATCGAGACTACAATTGTTGGTCTTGACAATCCAATTCAATATCAAGATCAACCGATCCGATCAACGAGATCGGTGAAAATCAGGTGGGAGATTTTTTGTTCAATTGAACGTTCATTAATTACAGAACCACCTTTCAAATCTCTTCTTTAGACACCAATCAGGCTGGTATTTAGTTAGCCTTGTATTAGTAATAAATCAGCAAGATAAATAACTCAACAATAATTTATCTAACAATAATATTTATTAAAATAAATATTCTCGTATGAATACTTTATTCAGCATAATCATTATAATAAGAATGTTAAGTTCAAATAGACATAGAATTTATTGGAATTCAATAATTTCACAAGATAAATATTTATTAACAATAATTCGTGCAAAATTGAACGTTAGTATAAATGGACAGAGCAAAAGAATAAGAACTAGATTTTGAAATGAGGTACGCGTAAAGCGAATCTCCTTAAGACAATTGCGCCCCCCGCTATGGTGCATACGGGATAATGGATGTTGTTCTCTCAAGATACAACACACCTTCACAAGTTCCGCGCAACACTTTGCAAAATCATGTACAGTCGAATCAAAATTGACTCGTAACTTCTATCTGATCGGAAGTAGGAAAAAGGACATATGGATCAAAAATCGGATTTTAGACACAATTCTAAAATTTGAACAGTGCTTTAAAGAATCATCTTTAAAGAACTCAATTATTCATTGAAGCTGATCAAGTTTTAAAATTCTCAGTTGTGATTAATTGTGAGTGATTCATTGGAGTGAAAATCTACACTTTAGAGGAAATTTTTGGTTGTAACAGTTGCAATCCTTCCGAACAGACACATATGTTTGGTTGGAACGAGCGCAATCGTTCTGAACAGACACATCAATTCGTCAAACACACATCTGTTCGATCGTAACTGGTTGTCCTCGAACAAACACATCCATTCGGTCAGAACGAACGCAACCATTCTAAATAGACACATCCATTCATATACAATTTCTAATGTGGGACTAAAAAGTTTTCACTCTTTTTGGTCTCATTTAGCTATTATTAAGCCAAATTCCTACTTGAATATCTCATTCATTCAGAAACGAAATTGAACATGTGAATATACTATGTTCATCCCCAATGGAAAGAGAACACATTTCAACCATCTCCCGTCCATTCCGAGCAACAGGTCACGCTTAAATTTCAACTCAAGTTTTCTTAAAAACTCACTTGGTTTAATTTTAAGTTTCCAACATCTTCATCCAAGGAGATTCTTCAGTTCAACCCAAACATGCTTGACGTTTGTTATCGTTGCATTCACTGGAGATGAATGCTTTCAAGCTGAGAGTATGATGGGGACATCACTCCAGTATTTCGAGTCTACACCAAGAGGTGTCGCACCTTATTATTGTGGTTCAATTAGAGCGTGTGGGCTCGAGTTAGATCGGACTAGTTATTTTTAGTTGCTTTTATTTTATTTGGTTGTTTTATTTAGTTATTTGCTTATGTTTAAGTTTCACATTGGTTTTGGTGGGATTCTTCCTGTTGATGTAAGCCTATAGAAAACTACGACTATTATTGAAGTTTTTAGTGATGAATGAAAATAAAAAATTGTTTGCTGAAGCTTGGAGAGTGTGTGCTGAGTGAGAAACCTTATAGAGAGAATCTTAATTATTAGCATGTGTGCTAGGTGAGAAGCCCTAGAGAGAGAATCTCAATTGTTAGCATGTGTGCTGTGTGAAAAGCCTTAGAGAGAGAATCCTATTTGTTTCGTACCTCATCTGGAACTTTTTGTTTCACTATATCCCCATTAACAAAACAGGTGGCAACTCCACTTGTTCAAACATGTATTAGAAAATTGTAAATGAAAATTACGGAGAATGCTCATGGTAGCATATGGATTTTCCAGAATATTCTTGGAGGTAATGGTGTTGCAGAAAGGACTGAAACCCACTGGCTGCGTTTCTCAGGCTCTATGTTCCTAGTGTTTCACGTCTAGATGGTCTCCTCTAACTAATATCCACAGCTTAGCAAAATTTCTGATGGAATCAATAGCCTATATTATAGACTCGAGATGTATGCATTGCAGCAGCCTTGGTCTTTTGATGAAGGTTTGTCTCTGTATATGTTTTAATGAAGATGTGTCTGTACAAGCTTTGTCCTCATGTTCCACCTTCATGATGCTCAGAGCTCCCTCCTTCTAGAAAGGCCAAAATTATAACTTTCCACTAATTAAGATGTCACACATTATATTCTGTATATCCTTCTTTCTATGGTTACTTCTAGCTATTGGAGCTATATATTTTGTTAAGTGGTATCACAGCTTGAGGTTCTTTGATTAGTCCAATAGAAAGCCATGAGCCATCAACTTATACTTAGCAATGTTTGAGAAACTAGCTTATATGGAAGGAGGAAAAAAAAACCTTAATTTTATATACTTACTTTGAACCATGGCCCAACCAAGAGGGGAAAGGGGTTCTTAAATTGGTAAGATAGGATAGCAGTATCCATTGGGAATGCTCATTATCTCATGAAATGTTTGCAACCCGAGATAGAGTGGAATTGCTTTAAAAAAACATTGAATCCGTTGATTTTTCTCACCATGACGAGTGGGTTAAGCTTTAGCCAGAAGAAAGCTAGGGATTGATGATGTGACATATGATCTGCATTTGACTGATGCTATTTTACTGCACTAGCCTTACGTACTTAGGTTTTAGCTTTTTTATTTCCTTTGAAGGGGTCAGGCAAAGTGAGATGTCAAAAATGTTGTAACCCTCTACGCTGGGAATTGTTTGTTAAGCTCTTTTAACTAAAATGTAGGGGTCTTTTGCTTCATTGTTTATCTAAATCGGGGAGAAAAAAAAAGAATCTTGGAGAGGAATTGTTTTATGAGCAGAGTATAGTAAGACAGTGAATGCAGGGATGTCTACCATTGTGGAAGACAATAGTAACACTCAGAAGGATAAGATTGATTACTAAGGAAAATTCAAAAGATTGGTCCTTAATTAGCCAGAAGAATGATACAAATGAAAACGGAATTACTTGAGAAACCACTAGCACTGAATCAAATAGAGATCCACAATACTGCATGAGTGATGGGAGCCTAAGGACAAGAAAAAGAGAACTTAAAAGGTGAAGAACATGAGGAGAGATGACAATGACTAAGTCGCAAGGAGAATAGTGTGATAACAAAGGCCGACACAAAGTTTGAGGCAAAATCATTATCAGTTGCAAGATATATCAGCCAACAGAAGCAGCCATAAGGTAAAAGTTTGAAGTATCTAAGAGGTCCAGTTGGTGTCCCATCAGTTTAACACTTCAAATTTGAGAGTCAAGAGTCAAAAGTGTGTTCCACAGTTGCAATAGTGAATACAATCAAATAAATCTACTAAAACTTGAAATCTAATAGCAAAATAGTGCAGTAAAGAGAGCATTAAGTTCTTGAAAAGATGTATATGGGCAAGAATAAGAACAAATGTATCCTCCTCTCCAGACGAACACACCTTCTTTACCGAACACAAACTTCACGAGTTGTAATGGGATTATGAGAGTGAAAGGAAAATGCAATAATTAATAACTTTTGTCTTGGTAACAATTTAAAGTGGTAGGCTGGTTATGTGCAAGAGCAATAGGACAAGTGCAGTCTTAAAAAAACTTAGTAAATAGTCAGATTTCAAATTAACAACTATTTTATGAAGAAAAATAAGTTTAATGCATAATACCATCAATACAATACCCAATAATTCTAACAGAAAAAAAAACTTAAATGAATAGAAAGTTCTAGATTACAATGAAGGTTCAAATTCTCGAAGTGCATTAAATGTACTGCAAAGTAAATCAGCTATTTTCTATTTACATGAAGCTATATTTCCTTACAATTCCCTTAAAGAATTAAATATTTCTTGCAGACTTCCTAAAAATTTAAAGTTGTTCATTTCTGGATTTAAGTATATTGTGTTATCTTGATGAGAGTGGATAAATAGAATAACTATTCCCTAGAATAAGAAGTTATTTGACACATTATCTGGGTTGATCTACGGGAAAGAACTAACCTGGATAATAGTTACCTGTGTCCTCCTTTGATGAGCTAGAACCAGACACATTGGAAGATGCAAGACTGGCTTCAGAAATATTTATCTGTGAGATGGATATAACTAGTAAAGAATTGAACTTGCACTTATATATAAGATAAACAAGGCACTTCTGCATCAATACCTTTAAATTTATCAAGAACAGAGACGCACTTCTTGAGATGGAAGGATGTTTATTCTTAATTTATAATTTTAATAATACTTCACATACTATATTTGTAAGAGATATTTGTGTGTTTGGGGTTTTCTGCGAGAGGAGTGCGGGTGGGTATCAGAAGATAAATCTACTAACCATAATCCTTTGACTAGTCAAGGATAAAAGCTAGGAAGAAATAATTATTTAATTGCTCTCACAGTTCATGGCATAAACCACATATTCTTTTAATTCAAAATACATTACTATAACTAAAAATAAATTGCAAGCGCACATCTTCAATTTAATATTTATACAAAATTACTTAATTTATGTATACATGTAATTTCATATGCCTCTTGACTAATTATAAACAAAAGAAGTCGCAAGAAACCATGTAGTATATTAAAAAGTATAACAATATGGATCAGCTTATACCGGCTTTTGATGGCTGAAAATAAATGAAGGCATAGGATGCACGCTGAATGGCTTTGCATTCTTATTAGGATTTTCCACACTACTGCCATTCTCACTAGATCCTGGAAGCTGAACAGGAATAGCATTTTTTCCTGAAAAGTACAAATAAAATTTTTAACTGTTAGCAAGACAAAATGAAATTAGAAAGACCCGTGAGAAATGACTTATTTGTTTACTCAAGACCTAAAACACTTGTAATGTTTTTTTTGAGGGAATAAAACACTTGTAATGTTAAGAATCAAAATTCATAACTTAGGCTTTATGCACATTCCATTTTTTTCTTTTGCCATTAATAATCAATCTGAAGGCTCCAAAACTGACTAGTATTGGGTTTTTTTCCGCCCTTCAATAAGAAAAGTTAATGCCTCAAACTCGAGAACCTCAACGAATGCATTAAAAAAGGAAAAATGAAAAGCCCCAAACAGTGCATTCGAGTACCAGAGATTATGATCATTTTTGTTTAAGCTCAATAAGAATAAACTTGAATATCAAGCAAGGTAGCACCAAAGTCTCCTAAGGATGAATGTGTCATAGACAGAAAGTCATCGCATTAGAATATAAATAAATAGATGGCAATGCCAAAGGCATCTCAATGGTGTAAATTTATTCAAACTAATTAACGCATGAAAAATAATTGATTATACCAGAACATAGCCCTAAAAGCCTGCGTCTCCTTAGGCTAACCATGGTTCACTGCAGTCTTCCTGTAACATTGGATCATTGGGCAATAAATTTAATAATGAATAGAAAGGAAACTAGCAATAGTGAGAATTTATTTAAAACAACAGAACTATCAGCACTAACAACAATAACAAAAACGAGTAAATGACTATTTGCAATCAACCATAACTGAGACAGTGAATTAACAACAATAACTCGGGTAATTATGGGCCTCAAGCAATGAATCGAAACACTAACTGGCCACCGTGCTACATCAATCAAGCGTTGCATACAAAAGCAATATCCTAGAACATTTGACAGTCTTACGGCAAATTATGAACAAGAATAATGACTAATGAGAAACAATACAAAGAAGGGCACGTGCATAGGTCAATTATAGATATAATTTAGTAGCTAGAAGAAGCTGAAAGCAAAACCAATTCGGCAGGCATCTACAAAGGCTACAAATTTACAGAAACCAATATGGTGGTTTCACTCTTATCACCTTCACTAGCAGACCAAAATGGAAACCTTCATACAGACCACTGAGAAAGACCTTCCAACTTCTGCTTTCAGTGTGTATTTGATGGGATAAGGAAGGGTATTATGCTTGTGTGGCATCTAAACTAGCACTGTTTAATCTACTTGCAACATAATTTGTAGCGTTTAATCATTAAACCAAAACTTATAAGGCCTAGTTTGGCTACAGAGTTTCTCAAACTGGGGTATCGTTTAAGTTAGAATGAAATACAAACCTCAGTATTTAAAACTCCGCTCAAAGTGGAGTTTCAAAATTCCAATTTCGTAAGGTTTGAAGGGCTTGTAACCCGGTTTCCCAAACTCAATTTTGGCTCCCAAAAAAGGCCCAGTTTCAGTAACCTTGTTTTAAGCCCCAAGCTCTCCCAAATCTCAGTTTGGGAAACTAAACCTTGTTCCCAAACAAGCCCTAAGGAGTCAATTCATATAAAACCGTACTTCATAATAATTACATTTACTTTAATTTGTTTTGAGAAAAAGGACCGGGCTTGAATGATTTGAAAATCTAAAACATTCCATTTTAGACTTTATATACTTCCTATCACATGTCACCATAATGCCTTCAAAAAGCAATCACGCAGAGCTCTATCACATTTCAGTTATACAAAGGGCACCATAGTTAGCCAGAGTCAAAGCAAAAGATAGGCTGGAAACATATCATAAAATCTCACTTCACAAGTTTTATCAAACATGTCAAGATGACAAATAGGATTCATGTCTTCAAGTTGAACAATTTGTTCTCTTCACTGAATCACACAGAAATCTGAAATGCTTGCCAATGAACTAACCTCACAGTTAGAAAAATTCATATTCAAAAAAGACTTAGGCAAATGCAAGATGCATACATACAAGCAAACACAAAGTATATCAAGAAAAAGGAAGCAAACACATGAACCACCACAATCAATGTGTTTCCTAACAGATTTTTTTGGCTTATTCGGGTTTCCTTCTTCCATGTTTCTCCAATCTTGATGTCTAAACTCACTAAACAAACAGAGCCACGACAGAGGTCCCAAAATTCGGGTAAAATTATACATAAAAAGGAAAAAAAGAAAAATCCTGTTCCAACTTCCAACTCATTGCCATCCTATGTTACCAAAAGTGCAGACATAATTTAATTCACAGGAAACAAAGCAAGCAAGCAAGAAAAGCACAGCAGAGTGTCAAGTCAACCCAAAACCCAAAAGGCCCAAAAATAAACAACAAACAAATAAACCCACAACCCCATAAATCAACAAAAACCCATCATCTCCATCTAAACCCCGCATGAAAACATTATAATGAGAGAGACCGAGTTGAGGAAAAAACATCATCGAGAGATCAAACAAGAAGAACACCCGTGAGAGGAGATAAGAGGCTAAGGGTGGTACCTGAGAGAGAAAGAGGAGAGGGTAAGGCTGGAAGAGAATCACGGGTATTATGGGAAGGCCGGCGGAGGAGATTGCGGGAATCCTGGGGGCAGAACGGGAAGGAAAGTAGAGAAGTTGGCGAGAGATATTGAAGGCAGCCTCCCTTTGGCCTTCTCTCTCCCCCCCTCCCTCTCGCTCTCATCTACCACCTTTCTTCCTCCTATTTTTTTTTTTTAAAGTCCTAATTTATAATTTGTTTTTTAATTAATTAATTAATTTATTTATTTATTTTTGTTGCTGTTACTCTTTCTCTTTTCTCTTGAAGGGGAGGGGGGGGGGGGGGGGGGGGGGGGGGGGGAGCATGTCTCGTGTGTTTTAGTTTTTTTTTTTTAATCCTAAATTGAAATTTTAATTTCAAAAAATAGATCTCTTCAAAATTTAATTACCATAATCAACTTCTGATAGGTCAAGTCGCCACCACTTAGGCACCGAGCGATTTCGTCTCGCCTGCGTGGCGGTGGGCCATCGTGGGGTGATTATTTTTTTGGTCGGATTTGGTGAACCGGACGCAAAAATTAAAACAATTTTAGATCTGGGTTTAAAGAATTCGAAAGCAAAAATTGAACAATTTTAAGTCCCGATTTGGTGAACCCAGTCCTAATTTTGAGAAGAAAAAAATCAGCTGCAACAACAATTAGCCTCTAACTCGAGCCCATCAAGCAAAACTAACTTCTACACGACCCCATCAGCACCAATCTAGCCAGGCCTCTATGCCGCCTCAACCCCATCTGCCGCTGCCACCATCTTCCTCCCCCAACCTCAAAACCTACTTTCTTCCTACCATCGCCAACACCAACAGCGCTACGAGCTTCAGCTTTTCTCTACGTCAGCATCCAACACTCATGATCTCATTAACCTCTCGTCCTTGTCATCATCCCAACTCTCTCCCACCTCCAATGAGGGCCGCACCACCAAATTGCAGCTCTTGCGTCGCGGATAGCACCCCCCTGGTTATGCTTGAGGTCGCGCTCGTATTATGCGTGCACCATCTTCGTTTCAATTTCCTTTCCCCATCACCTCCACTATCAACCCACCAACTCCCCCCCAAAGTCTCAATAGCATTCGCAGCCTCGAATCTTACCAACACCTTCAATACCCATAAGGACAACGCCATCACCATCATCTGCACCTCCTCACTCTTCTCGGCCTCCTTTCCTCCTCCTTTGCCCACAACAGTCGAGCCCACCTTGCCACCGGCATAGGAAGGGGTAGCATTAGCTGCCTCCGTCTCTTCTTCTCCCTTCTCTATCTTTCTCCTCCATCTCTTTTGCCTATCTGTTCTCCTCTGCAATCGCCGCGGGTGCCGCTGTCGGCAATGAGAGGGCCGGCGATAGCCGCCCTCCTCTCCTCACCATCTCTCCTCCCCTCTTCTCCTCCCCCCATCTCCCCACCTCCATTTGCTTCCTCCACAAGCAAATCCACCTTGCCATCGCCACCTCAGAGGAGGCGAGGGAGTAGCTGAGGCTGGAGATGTAGGAGAGGGCCACGGCCGATGAGGCGAGGATGCATGCGAAGCAGCAGCTGAAGGTCACTGAGCAAGAGGAGGAAAAAGAAGAGAGAAGAGGGAAGAATTTTTTTCCAAAATTAGGTTCGGGTTCTCCAAACTGGGGCTTAAAAGATCATTTTTTTATTAGGCGTGAGTTCATCAAATTCGAATCTAAAATTATTTCAATTTTTGCATTTGGGTTCGCCAAACCCAGACCAAAAAATATACCCTTTCAGTGTCAAACAAGCGAGG
This sequence comes from Agave tequilana, assembly GCA_038442645.1. Classification (NCBI taxonomy): domain Eukaryota; kingdom Viridiplantae; phylum Streptophyta; class Magnoliopsida; order Asparagales; family Asparagaceae; genus Agave; species Agave tequilana. The sequence continues at coordinate 162,765 of JAVJIF010031310.1, read as the reverse complement.
CAAAATCACTTGGTGCCGATGTAGCCTGTCAGATGTCGATTATGATAATTAAATTCTGAGTAGGTCATTTGTTGGAATTAAATTTTAAAAGTGGGTTTCTTTTTTTTTTTTTTTTAACCTTTTCTCCTCCAATGGTGGGATTCTCGAATTTGCCCTTGGAGGGCGCAAGAAATTACTTGTTGTGTTATTGCGAGGAATTACCGCAAAGGCGGTGGGATTCTTCTCTATTTACGACGGAACAGTTTTCTCGTTCGTCAATTTCTTAGGGTGCATTACTCCTTTACACGAGGAAATTTCCCTCAATTTTTCCGTCACCCTCATAATAAATTATCTCTTTGCTTCTATTATTTTTTCCTCTTTTCATTAAGTGAAAATGTTCTTAAAACCTAAAATCAAATTGAATTTGCATACAGCCGATGGACATTTTTTATTATTATACTAGAAAGCTTTTAACAAAAGCACTAAAGTGTAGGCGGAGAATATGGATATCCCGAACAAAAAAAAAAAAAAAATCAAGAAACTGCGAAAGTATGTCATCAAATTGCATAATCACGTGTAAGATAAACTGTAACCCAAATGCAAAAATTAGTGGGAAATCGTCGCCCAAATTAATCACAGATGCTATTGAGACAAGAAATTACAGGAAGAAAATGAGAATGTGGTCTTCTTCTTTTTGCAGTTTTTTACTGTGATCTTTCTTTCTCGGTTTGAGTCTACGCATGAAAAAATATGTTTAGTAACAAATCTAAGAATTTAAAGATGGCGCTCCGACGAAGGGAACAGTTCAATTTTGAAAAACCCAAGGACCAACATGTAAAAAGATCCACAAGTGGCGAAGAAGTGGGCCCCAGCGGAGGTTCAGATGAACAGTGGCACAACGAGTAATAAATAAAACCACCCAGGGGCAATTCCAGAACTGGAGTCGGGTTAGTTTTAATTGGCTGGGAGGCGGCTGAGGCGGCAGGTGCTGGTTGGATACAAAAACAACAAAGGTCGTGGCCTAAAGGATAACGTGCTGGCCCCTCACCATCCACTTAACTAAACTACACCCACCCTTAATACCAACCCCCAACCGGCCCCATCAGTAGCTGAGCGCGGGGAACCGGTTAAGACCGGGGAGCCCGCACCTTACGTGGCACCTTGTGAGTGATGGTTTTGGATGCCGTAGATATTTTGAAGTTGGAAAGAATCAGGGACAAAAGGCCCAAGGTTGACCTCAGCCTACCTACAACTTGGCCCAAGTCTCTTATTATTGTCATTCATTGTAAAAGTAATTAATCTTATCTAATGGTCTACTTTATATAAGCCTTAATTAAATTTTTGTGTGCAACTGTGTACGAATAATTAAGAAGGGATTAGTCTTGACCCCATGCATAATGCACGGCTATATTATTATATACAGAAAGGAGGAGGAAAAAGAGAGACCCCAATAAAACCATTGGTCAAACCTTGGCATGTCCTGGGACTTGGTTACAATCCCAGCAAAAGCATGGATGAAACAGGAATGCAGCTCTTGCGCATCTCGACGGCAATATGGCCACTCTGGACAAAGTATGTGGATTATGAAATTTGTAGCGAAGAGAGTTTTCAACTGGAGAGCTGCTCTAATAAGATTTATTTGACTAGTTGGGATGCACTTGCATCAGTTGTGATTTGAGAGCTAACTCATTAGGGAGCAGAACTTGTCTCACTATCTTGGCTAACAAAAGAAAACAAGAGACGACAGAAAAGGAAAATATATCCGCTAAACAAAGCAACGAGCGCAACACAAATAATTAAAGAAGGTCTACACATAAAAGCAATAAACGGCTGACCACTAAAAATAGGAAAACATTTCACTCATGGTCTCAAACCCCTTTCACTGAATGAACAGATCTACTACTTCAACACCATCTTACCTCAAGACCAGCACTTTTGATGATATAAATTTAAGAAACTATACCCGGTTACCAGATATTACATCAGTATCATATCTCAATTTGTCAATTTACAGCCATTGAGAGCTTAGCACCAAATAAATCAATCTACATTATTAAGGAAACCGACCCTATAATATAGATGCTTCATCATAAACAACACAATATCTAGTCCCAGATATCGCGATAACATTCAAATATGACAAGTTTTTGGACTCACAAGAGCCTCGCGCAATAATAGGAAGAGTAAAATGCTGACAGAGGAGAAAAAATGACTATCCCTGTCCTGTTTCTTTTGTATTGAGAGAAGTCCAAAATGAATCACCCATTTTCACATATGATCAGCATGACATTTACATGGGCAGTGTGCTGTAACAGCCGAGGAATGAAAAATTCCATGAGATTCTCAATTATGATTTAATCGCACATTTGAGCAGGAGAAGAGGTTTTACGCTGAAACTCAAAATTGGGAAACATCCATTTTACAGCAAGTATGATTCAACAACAGTCCGTCCAAACTTCTCTTGCACATCCTTGGGTGTTTCAATCTGCAGAGTGATGAGCCCAATGGTTAGATAAAAACTGTAAGTAAACCTTTAAGAAGAGAAATAATAGAATAAACCATGATCCCAATTCTTTTAATCTTACAGGGGTAAATTTGGTAAATATCAATTCTATTCAGATTTTTTTTCGCAGATAACTATCGGCTCAATTTTGTCTAAGAAATCAACCTTCTGGCCTACTAGAATCTAGCTATGCAAAGGACTTCATGATGATGACTACAAGGATCCTCATCATAATCATAGGAAAACTCATCAAACAATATATTTTGATAAACCTTTACCAGAGGCAAACTTTAAAGCTACTGCAATAATAAAACAACCACTAATGGAATAAAAGCAGAGATGCATACAGAAGAGAAACGGGCCTAGCTTGAGGAGATTACTTTCCTACTTTACCAAGAGTTTCAAAATTTTCTCAATTGTGCTCATATATAGAGAAGTCATGTGATTCCTCAATGGTACTCGAGGAGAACATGTCGATTGATCACTAAACTCAAATGCTAGTTATTTCGCAGAAACAACCAAATAGCAATCATTTTCTATAGGTACTTTGAATATCCTTGATTTTAAATAAAATAATTATGTTTTTTTCGTGCTCATCTAACCTACTTGGAAAAAAAATGATGCTTCTATGTCATTAACTTCGGTTTCAATGAGCATGAAACATTTAAGAGAGAATTTCTGAGAGAAGGTTTGAGGTTTGAATGGAACTTACAGCATTCAATGCTTTGAAAAGGGCTTTCACGACATTTAAAGGGTTCCTTGAGCCAATTATCTGCAAAAGAAAAAAAGTATTAAAATCATGGATGACATATAAAACAAGTAGCACTGGTGTAAGTTCCTAATCTTCAGTAACTTGCCTTTGTCTTCACATTACTGAAACCAGCCAAATACAATACTGTTTCAACTGTCCGGCCAGCTGACATCCCACTCCTCATTGGACCAGGCCATAGATATATCTGCGATAAGGAAAGCTCAAAACAAATCAAATTGATAAAGAACATTGCTGAAGACAGAAGGTTAGCAAGCAAATGCAGAAAGAACCTTGGTTTTTTCATATTTTGTATGGATAGCATGAGCAATTGTATGCCCTTCATATCGATCTACATAATGGAGATTCTGGAAACACTTCTCATATGCCTGTATAGTTTAGGAAGCACAACGTAAGTCTTAGTTCATTGCTATTGGACAAGTGCTGAATTGTTTAGTGCAAACCGAGATGTTTGCTTAAAGGAAACCAATATTGCAACCCCTTCCAAGAAAACCATAAAAGTGGTATAGATGCACAATGGATTATTTAACCCTTCAAAGACAATGTTGACCAAAATTACTGCCAAAAGAAACTCACGAATAACATAGTTATAAATTCATTAAGTTTCTGTCTGAAATATAATGTGCAGATCAATCATCTTGTGTGTGTGTGTGTGTGTGTATAGAGATAAACTTGTGTCATTCCGGAAAGATTTGAGGCTGAATCCTTCCCACTCAAATACAACCCTACGACATCCGAATGCAAGATCCACTCCATTGAAGTTAATCTACATTATTTCAAGTAACTAAAAATCAAAAACCATATATTTAGAATACTTTTTGCCCATCGAACAGTTAGTCGCAAAATGGACGGTCGAAAATAGCACATTGCTTAGATCTACGTTTTTTAGACATACAAATTCTCGACCCGACCATTTCATCATTATCTAAACACTTAAAAACTCTCACACACCAATTTTTGTTAGATTTCAAATATTTTACACTATTAAACCAACTCACTATTTCGACCGTCCACTTTGTGCCTATTTGATGGATGGGCAAAAAGTATTCAAAATCAAAATACATGATTTTTAGTTTTTAATTACTTAAAATAATGTAGATCAACTTTAACAGAGTGGATTTTGCATTTGAATGTCGTAGGGGTTGTTTGAGTGGCAAGAATTCGGCCTCGAATCCTTCCGGAATGACACAAGTCTCTCTCTCTCTCTCTCTCGTGTGTGTATATATATAGACTTGTGTTCTTCCAAAAGGATTTGAGCCTGAATCCTTCCCACTCAAATTCAACCCTCCGACTGTCCGACATTTGAATATAAGATCCACTCCGTTGAAGTTGATCTATATTATCTCAAGTATCTATAAACCAAAAATTAAGTGTTTTGAATACTTTTTGCCCATCCATCAAGCGGCGCAAAATGGACAGCCGAAAGTAGTGAGTTGTTTAGATCTATGTCTTTAGACATACAGATTCTCGATCCGGCCATTTCATTATGATCTAAATATTTAAAAACCCCTGCAAATCAATTTTTGCTAGGTTTCAAATGATCTACACGTTAAACTAACCAACTCACTATTTAGGCCTTCCGCATTTCCCCTACATGACAGATAGGCAAAAAGTATTCAAAACACTTGAATTTTGGTTTATACATACTTGAAATAATATAGATCAACTTCAACAGAGTGGATCTTGTATTCGAATGTCGGAGGGTTGAATTTGAGTGGGAAAGATTCGGCCTCAAATTCTTTTGGAAGGACACAAGTCTATCTCTCTCTCTCTCTCTCTCTCTCTATATATATATTATATATATATATATATATATATATATAACTATGCTACGAGTTAACAATAAGTCTTTTCTTGTAGTTGAAACATTTTTTTTATTTTTAGGGGGATGACTATATAAATGTGCCGTGGCAGACACTTAAAAAAAATCTACGTAGCATGAGTACTTTGCCGAAGGAGACATACTATGTTGGATACTTTTTCGATACTTGGTCACTCCGACACTTGAACGATACTTGACTAATACGTGTCGGATATACCTCTAAGGTATCCTAAAATTTGCAACATATCTTAAACATGTCGGTGACATATTTGATGAAACCACGGCTACAAAATTAAACCCAAAAAAAATCTAATTTTGAAAAAAAATCTAATTTTGAATGAAAAGTTTACAACCTTGTTACTTCTAGATGCATTGCATTTATATAACTCATCTAGTTCTCAATAAGAATCATTCACATAGTTATTGATTTATATAACTCAAAAATATTCTAGAACATTAAAGAAAATGTGTACCTTTAATTTTCGTACCCTTAAAATTTGTGCTATAGATAAAAAACATTAAATCACATAGAAAAGTATAATTTAATTATTATTGTATATTTATACATATACGATACCATATTTTTTATCCCATATTTATATTAGTGCATTGTGTATTACATGCGTATCTAATTATATGTCACAAAAACACAAATATTATACATAAAACTTCAGTTGTATCCATGTCGTGCCCGCATCCTAGTTTTAGAAATTAGTCGTATCCCCATGTCCGTATTGTGTCGTACACGTATCACATATCCGTATCCATGCTTCATAGTAAAATATAAAAGAAGTGCATGATTTAGCGATTCTTGGTTGCAAGCATGCAAACATTTCCAATGGTCACCGCCTATGAGAGGATCAAGAAAAGCTATAAAGAACAATGGACATGGCCCCATCAGGCAGGGTTCTCAAAAAGAAAAATTAAGCCAAGTCAGGCATGGTTGGTTGGAAGGACCTATATTATAATATTATGCTTGCAGTTGTACAATTTCATACTACTAGTTGCATAGGAAAGTTAGTGAGACTTATATTTAGTTGCTAGAAAATGATTCCAACCTATATTCTCTTTGTAATGGGTTTCTAATCATGTATCCATTCCTGAAGCTCTCATGGTTCAATCCATTTTAAAAGCATATATTTGATAGCCTGCTGGATCGGATTGCAGCCACTACAACTTTCTTCTGTGTGTGTGGTGGATTGAAGCCACTACAACTTTCTTATGTGTGCGGTTGGTATTGTTTGTGTGGTTGATTGGTTGGAGCCAGTTCATTTCATGGGATGTGTGCAAGGGCATTTGGTTTCAGTGGTGTTGGTGTTTTGTTTCGCTGCTGCTGGTGGTGGTTGTGCTAATTTTGCACATTTGCACGTATTGTTGTTCTCATTGCTGCTACTTCAGCAATTTGGTTTCAAATATCACTTCCACTATTTAAACTGCAGACCAATCAATCTCCTCTTGGTTGGTTGCAGTCACTACAACTATTGCTTTATGGTTTACTGATTATCTAGTAATCAGCGAACTGTCCACCATAACATCAAGTCTTGATACAACTAGTAGTTCCCTTTGCTGATCATCCCAGTGATGGTGTTATTTTCAGTTTGTTGTCACTTAAAACTATTTCCCAAGGCAAAGGCATGCTTCAACATAGATGAATCACAAAAATGAGATGTAGAGTTAACTAGAGCCTTAAATCTGAACTCTCAACGCTACTACTCCAGATGTTTGCTCCATGTTAATCAAGATTTCTCTTGCAACTTAAGGTGCTGAGAAGTTTAAAGCCATTCTTTCTAGTTTTGGAAAGTTTTAGTAAGAAACATGCATGTGATGTCTCACTTTTCCCTTTTGCTGATCATCCCAGTAATGGTGTTATTTTCAGTTTTGTTGTCACAAAAAACTATTTCCCAAGGCAAAAGCATGCTTCAACATAGATGAATCGCAAAAATGAGATGTAGAGTTAGCTAGAGCCTTAAATCTGAACTCTCAACACTACTAGCCCAAATGTTTGCTCCATGTCAATCAAGATTACTCTTGTCTTAAGGTGCTGATAAGTTTAAATCAGTTCTTTCTAGCTTTGGAAAGTTTTATTAAGAAACATGCATGTGATGTCTCACTTTTTCCTGACTTCCCTTCCTTACAACAGAAGTGAAAAGGGCAATTTCCTAGTTTTGCGACTATTTGGAGCTTAACCGGTGAAAGTTCTCTCGACAATTTTTGCCGACCAAGTATACTTGGGCAAGCATTGGTAAACTTCCCTACTTTTAAAATACAAAGAGATGATCTTGAAAATACAAAGTGTCCTATGAACAGAACTTATTAACTTGTGAAATAGGAAAATTTTCAACAAGCTGCATAATGAAAGGGATACAACTCACATTAACAAGTATCTGTTCATTTATGAAGCAGCTCTTTGGAATTTGGCAGCTGCAAGCTCATAGGCAAGTAACTTTAACAAGATTATGTTGCTTATCTAAATCCTAAAACTGGATCCATACTATCATTTTCCAGCCAGGGTCCAAATCACTAACAATTTGTAAAAATGGGAAAATGAAGTCAGCCAACCATAAAAATAAAGTCGACAAATGTAAAGTATGTTGCTTTGATGCTGTAAATTACTGACCATAAAGGGGAATTCTTAAAGAGAAAAAACTTTAAATCAAATCAATGTTAACATGCAGGGACATATAATAATGGACAAAAAACTTTTATCAAGATGCTGAACTGAAGAATAACAATGTAGATTCTTTTTAGTTCATGAGTAGGCGAATGTGTGATATAAATTTGCTTAAAGCACTTACTCTTTGAATGGCAATCTTGGCATTTGGACCTTTAGCTTTAGCAAAACCCACAACTCCATGGTAGTTTCCAGTAGCTAACAGTGCTGTGTACTTTACCAGTTGTCCTCCCTAAAATAGAAATCACAAGAACAAACTTAGAGCGCAGAAATCAACCATACTGAGAGATGGAGGTTTTTAAAAAATGCATTACCTTTGTAACCTTAGTTGTTCGATTGACATCAAGAACCTTCACATCAAATCCCTGTCAATGTCAACAAAGTTGCTTATATATCAGAAATGCATGCCTAGACATACATGGAATTCAGTTAACAACAAGCATGACTTCCTAACACATTACTATGATCAAGTGCCGTGGGATGATATTTGTTATTTCATAAAGAAACAATAATTTATAATTCTCAATGCCTTCAAATGATCTATATAAAGACAGAGGTATTAATGTAGGAAGACTCAATATAAGGACATAAATGCCTATATATAGATCATCAAAAGAAAATAGAAAGAAAAAAGTAGTGTGATATTCCTAAAAAATGGCAGAGCAACTTAGCTATGAGATGCTGCTTTTGTAACGAAGTAAAAGGGAAAAAATTGTGCGCTGCCACTACAGCAATACCCACCACAAACAGTGGATTCTTTCATCAAATCTAAAATGGGTGTGATCTAAACAAAAGAATAGTCCAATGTCATGTTTTTATCCACCTGTCTGTAATGATAGAACACTAGAGCAACCAAGCTTCTAGCCCGCGTACTGTAATCCACCATTTAAAAGATAAGCACCAACAACAGAAGCAAGAAGATGCTTGTAAAACAACAGCAAAAAGACAACTTTATCAACATGCAAGCAAAACAACAAAGTTGAGCAGAGAACAGCTTAAACTTAAACAACTTTCAGTATTAATATTAAAATATAAATAAATGACAGGTTTGCAAATCTCAAATGACCACTACATAAGTAAGCAAATATAAAAAAATCAAATACAGTGCATATCTGTAATGTGAAATCAGAAATCATTAAGTCATGGACATTATGGAATCGAGCTCCATGAGAGAAGATCAAATAACAAAGGCAATTATAGTTTAAGCAACAAAGAGAAAAATGAGCCATAACAAAATCATCACAGAACGTCTTATACTAGCATCTCTAAGATGCGAATTTTATAAATATAGTTAACTCTTACTTTGCGATAAAGAGGTCGTCTTTTCTGCTCTGTCAAGGAATTTCTCTCTTCTACCAGATCTCTTATCTCCTCCTCCAGAACTCTTCCCTTTTTACCAAATGTATGATCAAGCTGTTCTAGCTTCTCCTCAATCTTCTTCTCTATGGCATTAAGTTTTTCCATCAATAAATCATCCTTTTCTTTAGCCTCATTAAAATCTTCATCATCATCCTCTATGTCAGCCCCCCGGATCATGGCCTTTTCCTTCTCAAATCCAGTATTATCCACCAATTCATCAGGAGAACCAACTTGTTGATGCTGGATAATACCAAAATTTGCAGGATTATTCGGGTCATAAGCTTCCTTGGTTTCCATCAACCTCACAGCTCGGTTTAGCTTCTGAAGAAGAATGAATCTGTTCTTTCCAGTGGATTCCTTCAGACGATTCATCATATCACCTATAACCCTGTATTCCAACGGAAGTTTCAAATGTTGCTGCTCGAATTTGTCAATTTTAGTCATCCATTTGTGTGCATCATCAAGATTTTCTGTTACATAATATAAAAAAAAAGTGAGGTTCCTGTGGTAGATATCATCACTAGCAACAGTTTTGCTTTCTGTAGCAATTCACAAGTTTAACAGACATTTAGACATAAAAAGTAAGGCAATATTATCATATCAAGGAAATCTAGATATAAATAAGATTTTGGATGTTCCAAATCTTGTGGCAACAACTAAAAGTAACTCAAACTGGGAACATAGTGAATCAATGTTCAATCTGGAACCATTTTGTTCGTATTTTCAAGCAATGCCTATGTTTTTCCACACCATATGGCGCATGTTGTGCTGCAAGGCCTGCCATATGTATTAACCAGTGAAGAGGGCACTGCAACCACTGTATATGGCCCAAATTCTCTGCAGTAAGCGTGAATCAGATTGTCTTTCTGTGAATATGCAACCAATGTGGCAGTGCAAGCACATAATTCACCACTTCCAGATTTCTCTAGATAGCACTCTCAACACCAATGGCACTAAGATTTCACCCCAATGGCACTAAAATTTCACCCCAAAAAAACGCCAATTTCAATTTTTTTGTTTTCGGCCTGAAGAAAGTTGAAGATGCAGTTACACCCCATGTAAAGACGTTAGTCAGTCCATTATTACCAAGCAGACCTGATGTGACCCCACGTGGCCTAATTGAACAAAACCTGATCTAAGCTGACAAATGCAACCTGACTTACCCTCAGGCTAGCTTTGTCAAACAGACATGAGCCAGAAATTAGATAGGTGAAACCAAAACTAAGAGGTTTCAATTTCTCAAATTTGTTGCATTTTTACCTTCAGGTGAAACAAGAACTAGACAGGTTTCACATGTCATTGAACTCGCACTCTGCTGACAGCTCGTTAAGCAGGTCCCAACTTTTAGCATAATAAAGAGACCTGAGTAGTTGACTCATGCTGCTATCCATGAAGTCACCCTGTTTTGTGCTGCAAATCCAGACTTGAAGTGCAGCTGTACGGGCCACTTTGTACGGAGCTTAAGAACTGGCACAAACATCATGTCCTGCAAGCCTTGACACACCATTAGGTTCACTAACCTCCTTCAAACACCACTGTCAAACATCCCTGTCCTGATCCTTTGTTTGCGACAGCATTATAAAACTAGAGTTGACCTTTCAAAACACCACAGTAGTAGCAATCATTGTCACGATTCAATCACCTTTCTCCAAGATTAAGGCCACTGACTAAAATACTAATTGATCCTAGAATTCCAGACCACTATCTTTCATACCAAACCCCACTTAAGATCAAAAATGGGACCAATTCAAAATCTGACCCATTTATATACCTTTTTTCCGCCAATGGTGCCATAGAGAGCATGAAATAGAAGAGAATAGAGCCAAATCATGATGGCTTAGTACTTCCTAGGGAAATCCCAATCCCAATGTAGAGTAATATGATTCTAGTTACAGAAAGAAAATGTCATTTTCCCCATTTTTGGGGTAGATCTTCCAACTAAACAGGATAGGAGGATCCACTGGTAATAGTGAGTATTTTCATTAATGGAATACAAAAGTTGGTGTAATCAAAACAATGTTTCTCTTGTGAGAGGTGAACTCAATAACTTACCCTAGCCTCTCACCTTAATAATGAAACACGAGAAAGATCCTCAAATGAAAGGCATTGTCCTTACTTAATTTCCAACAGCATTCAGATGAATTATGTTTTCAAAAAGAAATCAATCCAGCCTAGATGGAAAAGAAAGAAGGGACTTTCTAGCATATTTAAAATTCTCATTCCAGGCTCTTTTTCAGTGTGCTAATTACAGTCACTTATTAATCATATAGACTACTGCAGATTCTTTAATTCTTGGCTGAAACAACACAAAAAAACCATCATGTAGAAGGTGAAGTTTGGCGAGAGAACCCAGCTGGACAGCATAAAAAGCAAGCACAGGCATGCATTACAGAAAATCAAGATTTTAACACTAAAGCCATCATCCAGAAGCTCAACAACCGACCAAACACTAGCAAATTCATCAAGAAAGATCAAACATTTACCGCCAAAACCAATCTCAAATTCATCAATAAAGATCAAAATTTTACCTGCCTCCGCAAAATTCCTAAGCAACTCTTTGTGCCGATCTGTTTTCTTCGTGAACTCGTCCGCCCTCTTCTTCACCTGGTCCGGCGACCACCGCTCGTCGTCGTCACTCTCCGAATCCGTCGGCTCCCAGAACTGATCAATGTTCTCCAAATCCTTTGTCTTCTTCTTCTCCAGCTTTACGATCAGCGGTCCGACTCCCATGTAATCCTCCTCATCCTCACCGTCGTCGATCTCGATCCCGGCCTTCCGCTTTTGCTCCCTCTCCAGCTGCTTCTCCCTCTCAACCTCGGCGAGGAGCTCCTGGATGACGCGATCGCCCGCCACGCTGCCGGCGGAGAAATGGCGACGGGGTTGGAAATGGAATCTGGGGATGGGTTTGGGTGTGAGAGGAGAGAGAGAGGTGGAGAAGGTTCGAATGTGACGGTGGGAAGGCTTTGCGTGGCGACACCGAGAGAGGAGAAGAGCCCATCGAGAGATGGAATTAGGGTTTGTTGCTGCCATTGAGCGAAAGGAAAGAGAGAGGGAAATGGAACTATTAGGGCTTTGAAGAGGCCTCCACCATTTTTTATTTTTATTTTTTTATTTTATTTTATTTTTTTGAGTGAGAGAGAGAGAGAGAGAGGAAATGGAGTTTTTAGGGTTTTGATGAGACCTCACTTGTTTTTGAGAGAAGACGAAGGGTTTATTATGTTTTAAAAATTTCCAGTCCGGTCCGGATCCAATAAAAGTGGGCTTGGGCCAAGCTTATGTAATTCTTCTGACTGGCTAGTGGGCGCAAATATAAGTTATGCTAGTCTCCCGTGACTGTCGGTGGAAGGTAATTGATCGGTCAGGAGGAAGGGAAGGGAAAGAGAAGAAGAAGGAAGAAGGAGAGGGAGCTGAATCGAAAGAAAAAAGAGGGAGTTGACGATGCTCTTAATTTTCTATACGAGTCACAGGAGAAAACCCCCGTAGGTCGGTTTTGCAAGCCCGACGCCTTTGATCGAGTGGCATCACCCCTCCCCCATGTGTTCGAAGGTTCGCGTTCGACTCCCGGTGGACTCAACTGGTAATGTTGCAGGTGAGTTTCTAATAAGTTATACAATAACTCGACAGTCTTCAATTTTAAAGACAAACTTAGTGTTATTATAGTTTTTAAACTTATTTTCTAAACACCTCATTAAACTTTCAGGGTTTTCCTAAAATAAAATTTAAAAAAAAAAATCTAAACTTCAATAATTCCAAAATACCCGCCTAAACTATTCCCAAAAATCCAGAAAAATCATGTCGACAGCTGGACGTTTGGGAGTTAGCACGTATTTTCATGTGCATTTTTGAGACAACTTTACCCTTACTTAGAAATAGTTTTCGGGTCATGTTGGTCATATAGTGGGATCCAAAAAAAGAAAGAAAAGAAAAAAAAACTACGAGAGAGGGAGGAGGCAGCAGTGCTAGCAGGCGGCGGACGCACGGTGCCGCTGACAGTACTGAGGCGATTGGCGACTCTACGGGCATCGGTCGTGATGGCCTATATGCGACAAGGAGGAGAGAGTCACTTTCTCTATCCTGTTCTCCCCATTTGCATAACCCATCGCTTTCGTGCGCAGGTGATGAGAAGGGGCGAGGCGAGGATGGACAAGTGGTGGAGAGGTCGCGTGTGTGCAAAGGAGCCCCCTAGGGCTGGGGTCTCGTCTCACGCTCTAATCCACCACCGGAGTTAGATGGCGGCGGGCCAGATCTGTCGCTAGTGACCACAATGGAGGTGGCGTCGACGGGGTGTGTAACGGTCCCAGTTAATAATTTTCATTCAGATTATAATCATCACAGATCATCCTTAATCCAAGCGTGGGACCCATCAAGATACAATACTACAATTCGGCTAACATCAGCCTGCTCTATACTTTATAACATTATTCGCTAAAATAGCATGTATAATCTTAACATGATTTAGCATAATTCTAAAGCATTCATCCGACAACTCATTAGAAAACATAGTCTAATACATTACTATTCCGTAAAACTCCACCATATATACATGATTTGAGTCTAGCACCAAGCATTTCAATATTTACAAGTTCATGGCAAACATTCAAATAGAAGTTTTGCATAGTTTTTTAAGACAATATACACATCACAAGAACAAGCAAAAAGGATAAAAAATGTCTCCGTTAACACCTATCCCCAGCGGAGTCGCCATCTCTTGTACGCGCCGGAAAGAAGAGGAGATAGTGATGGGTGTAAAGATTTCCTTGAATCAAATGAAACTATTACAACCAGACTTTTCCTTCCAGTTACAAGGGAGGGAGGATGTTGAATCTTGAATCCCCCCTTTGTTTAAGGCTGGGTTCTTCGTGTGGCGGTGGAGAGTGAGTCTTGTTCTCCGTTGACCAGATGACCGTCGGGACCGTCAGGGGATCTTCTCTCTGGCTGGTAGAAAGAGTAACACAGCTCTGTCTACCAAAACTCTCAAAGAGAAAGTAGGCGAAGAGCAGCTCGTACGCAGCAAGCTTGACGAAGAGTTGAGCTCTCTCCTGTCTCGGTCTCTCTCTCTCTGTGATCTCTGATTGCCGATTGCTGATTTTAGGATCCGCCTGTCTCGACCAAAATCCGACCAAAAAAAATCCCACCCTTCTTCATAGCGACGGGGCTATTTATAGAGGTCTCAGGGGTGAACGTGCCTCCTGAAAACGCTCCACAATGAGGGGCCACTTCCCGCTACTTGTGCGGTGACTGGCCCCGTAATCCGGGTGGTTACAACTGAGACGCGGGTGTCGAGCCAGCGCGCCTTGATGCTGAGACGCGGGTGTCGAGCCAGCGCGCCTTGATGCTGAGACGCGGGTGTCGAGCCAGCGCGCCTTGAACTTGAGACTCTGCTTTTATTGGCTTGTCTTTTAGTGACTTTTAGACAGCCTACAGACAGCTCAGTGAGTAAAACAGTATTATATGTATGTCCATTACGTAGGTTTATTTGAAATTTTATCATCAAGTTAACACTTGTAATTGATACTATTTTTACACATTTTTGGGTATGAAAATTCCTGACCAAAACACAGTAACAGGTCCTGATAGTCGACTAACTCATACCTATAGTCGACTAACTCTACCCTAAGTCGACTTATATAGAAGCTATAGTCGACTAGGGTCTGTTCAAAAAGGTGTTAACTCTCTGTTGGCTGTCTATAACTTACCTAGTCAACTAATCTATTTGGTATAGTCGACTACACTAGGTACTAGTCGACTTACAGGTCAACTGTAGTCGACTAATTCTGGATCAAAAAGATAGGTGCTCTCTGTTTGTTACTTATAACCAATTCTAGTCGACTACCCTTTCTGGTGTAGTCGACTACACTAGGTACTAGTCGACTTACAGGTCAACTATAGTCGACTAATCATGTTTAAAAGAAGATGTTCACTCTCTATTTATTTCCTGTAACTAAGGCTAGTCGACTTACAGTTTATACATAGTCGACTAAGAGTGGTTTCCAGTAACTTTTGTAACATAATCTCACACCTATAGTCGACTAAGTCTTTGGGTTAGTCGACTTATACGTAGGATTTTGCCTGTACCAGTCGACTCATCACAGAGTCTAGTGTTTAATATTATATAGTTGTAACATGTAAATTTCTATCTTAACCATATTAACATACATGATCAACATAAAATATAATCTCCCCTTCGATCACCTCCGGTTCAACTCGTCCCTTCCTCCGATACGTTATACCACATATTATTCTCCCCTTCGATCACCTCCGATTTAACCCGGTCCCTCCCTCCGATACGTTATACCACGTATCATTCTCCCTTTCGATCACCTCCGTTCAACCCGGTCCCTTCCTCCAAACATGCAATAAACATATCCTTCATGTAATAACCACATGCAAGGATTCATAAGACAATGTCAATATAAAGGATTCACATGGTTCCTACTTTACATGATGTCAATATTAGGAAAGACATTAATATGTATAAGTAACCACTTATTAAACTAACAACATGCAAGCCTTTTCAAGATAACCAACATGTTATATCATTCCAATATATGTGTAGCCAAATATACTGTAACGCCCCGATCCCGTAGGTACGGGAACGTTATGGCGACGTACATACGCGAGGTGAATACACGCTCACGCGTACGTTAAGCCTCAGTACAGTACATTACCTCTATATAGTCATGAGGTCCAGCATGAAATAAGTACAAGAATACCTGCAGAAATAGATCAGCGATCATAACAAATATGAAAAATAGGGACAGATAATATAACAGAAATAAATGCCCAAGATACCTATGAATAGGCCAGATGAGGAATATCCTATGTCACGCCAAGGTACTCTCTGCTACTCCGAGAACTCAGATCTCCAATCTGGGCACGCAAACCCAGGGTCGTCAGAAAGCGACCTAGTGAGTGGTAAAATGAAGGAGGCAGTAATATATACATAATAATACAAGCACGATACTATTATATATACATGGTGTGGTACAAGTGATATTATATCATAAGCATATAGGAAGTAGTGGAAATATAGAAACATGTCATCTTTGGTACCATCACTACCTAGCCGGTTATCATCAGGTCAGATTTATAGTCGGGTCCAGTTTATATAATCAATAATGTTATCTAGTGGTGACGAGTCTACATGCTAGTGGTGATGTGATAACAATGGTGATGTGATAACAGTGAACATGCAGATGGGCATATGCTACCTAACCAGTATACGCTGTGGTGCATAGACAGTATTGATGTATGCAAGGTATATAGCGAATAGAATATATGCTCATATGCATGAATAGAATGCCACCACAGAAAATGTAACGTGTACCAGGTAAAGAAACAAGTATACATGTAATATGATATCAGATCAATAATCAGGAACAGTAATTAATAAACATGTATCAGGTACAGAACAGTAACATGTAGTAACCATGTATCAGGCATGTCATGTGATTTATACAATAGTAGCGATCAGTACCGCCTGCTATTTTAATTACTCTCTTCCAGTGTCCCATACCACTGGCGGTTCATACTGGAGCCCGCACTCCAGTAGAACCCATCCGGACATGGCCTACGGGTACCATTATCCAAACGAGAGAGTAACCAAATAACAAGTGTTCCCGACGTCCACTATTGTGTATACTGTTTTATTATGTTAATTGGAAACCCGTGGTCGAGGAGTTCTTATCGGGTGGGTGTATCCCGTACATACCCGGGACAACGGCCTTATCAGACCCCTGGCTGCTGAGACCAGGACCAGCCCGCTAGAGCTGAAACATGTAACATGAGTAACAGACGGTAGCCAGCACTACCCCGTCCCCTGCAGTGGGACGAACAATGGATCCAGACATCCACCCGATATGATCTAATCAACCGTCGAGTCTCCCCCATACCCAAGTTATCTTTATGAGCTGATATGTCAAATATACAAGGTGACAAAAATAAATACAGTACATGATACGGGTAACATGATAACTGGACCAGAGCTCTATTGATAGCATAGAACAATATAACGGGAAACGGGAACAATATAACATGAACGATATAACGGGGAACGGGAACAATAGATGTGGGATTCTCACATATCGCATATCAACAGCTCTCATGTCCAGTATCGGGAATATCCATATCAGTAACGGGAACATGTATCCAGTAACGGGATTAACAATATCAGTAACGAGAACCAAGCATATAACATGTATCTGATAACATGAAACAATAATACAGGTAATCGGAATGGTGATCCAATATAACAAGAAGATAGAAACAACACAGGTATGCGCAACTGTAATATGTAAGCATGATATGAATGTGTATGATGATCATGCTAATATGAAATGCAGTAGCCCGTACAGTGATATGCCGAGAGTCCATGTAACGAGGATAACAATACATTACATAACGGTATTTTGTGAAGTGGTGTACATGAATACGAACGGGAGACGTGTCATCGTAACTGTGCAATATGTACAAGTAATACCTATGGGCAGTGTCTAATATCATGTACAGTGAACTACAGTATCTGTGTAGCCATAGGTCTGCGTAGTACTAATATATGTAGGAACAGTGTCTAGCATGCATGCCTAGTAACAGTGTGGTGTTATAGCGTATCGGTGGATCAATATAAATGTAACGTAACTGTGATACAATACATGTGATAATCATGTCCAAGCAGATGGTGAAATAGTGGCTCGAGTATCAGTGCCTGTGCAGGTATGATGACCGTGTCCGAGTTGTCTATGTCTGTATGTCTTGTTACTATGATTACCTCATCTCATTAACTAACTAGTTATCAGGTTTTATTATGCCTTAATTGCAGGGATTACAATAATTATCATGATTTACCGATAATCATATTTTATTCTTAATTAGGCAACCAATCAAGATATTAATCATGATAAAATATAATTTATAAAAATAAAACACTCACAAACTGTCCATAGGACTGTAGTTCTCTTCTCCACGATCGCAACGGATCTAGAATCGCCCGAATCGGAGTCCGGATGCTCCCGATATCGTTCGAATACCAAAACCGAAATAAAAAGGTTAGATATGTAATAAACTGAAATGTTCAGGGGGCTAATTGTAATTTTTCAGGGGCCTAATAATAATTTGGAAATTTACAGGGGCTTAATAAAAATGTACCTGTAATGGGTCGGGTTGGGTGTAATCGGGTCGGGTTTGGTTAAACCCAAAACCCGAAACCCAATGGGTTTCTTCCCAAAGAAGGAGCCAGCAGCAGCAGCCGCCAGGCTGCTGCCGCCCACTCGCGGCCGCCGTCCGGCCGCTCGGCCGGCGCGGCCTGTCCCGCCGGCGCGGCTGCCCAGCAGTCGCCGGCGCTTCCCCGGCGCTCCTCCGGCGCTCATGGTCGCCGGGGCCCAACAGCAAGAGAGAGAGGGAGAGGAAAAGAGGCGGCGACCAGGTCTGGCCGCCTCGCCGGCGGTCGCCTGGCCGGCGACGGAGCCTGCGCGGCCTGGCCGCGGCGCCTGCGCGGCGCGGCCAGGCTGGCGGTGGAGTCAAGGTCGGGTTTCCCCTCTCCTTCGATGGGTTTGCACAGAGAAAGAGGGAGAGAAAGGGAATTGGGAGGAGAGAGAGAACGTGGGAGAGAGAGTTTCTTAGAGAGAGAGGGTGTGTGGGAGAGTGAGAGAGTGAATAGAAGAGACAGAGAGAGAGAGAGATTTAAAAAGAGGGGGAGAGTCGGTGGTTGCTACAGTAAGTCGGTGGAGAGCCTTCGGGAAGAAGGAAAAGAAAAGAAAAGAAAAGAAGAGAATAAAAAATTAATATTTAATTTAATATTTTATTGGCCCAAAATTCGACTAGCTCCGAACGATACCCAAAAATTACAGAAATTAGAGAATATTAACTGGAGACGTAATATGAAGACGGTTTGTAAAAACTCGATCCGGTTTACAAATTAAAAATCCCGGAGTGTCTCGCCGATACGGGCGACACCGGTTTGGCCGGATTTTCGATATATTCTGTAAAATTCCCAAAAATACCCGAACGTAGATAACACAATTCTAAGACACACGGTAAAAGCAGATTCTCAAAATTCTACTCCGTTTGTGAAATAAAAATCGAAAGGCTGGTTATCGGTATCGGTCGACACCGACAACGGAGATTTTCCAAAATAATCCAGAAAAATTCCAAAAAAATCCTGAAAAATCTACAATATTAGGAAATGATTTTTGAAACTGAAATCAGGTCAATCGGAATATTACAGAGGTCAAATCAAATTTGTACGTCGTATCGCGTACAGATACGGTGATACGTACTCCGGGGATCAGGGTGTTACATATACGCATGAAGTCAAGTATGATGTTCATTCATAAAACTATTTCTTTTTAAGAGACATGTGTTAGACTACGATGCATACACAATAACGTGTCGATCATGCACCCATGTAAGCATTCATGAGAAATACAACAACATAACACCACATGATTGTTCATAATTATACATAAACATATAAACCATGCACAAGCATCATCGTTCATTTTCTTGTCCATTTACAACTTAGCAATTTTCCCACTTTATTTCAAGTTTTACTTTACCTACTATATTACTAGGGTTTGAATGTTCTACTCACCCTTGAAGAGGTTATCTCCTTATCAAGCTTGGTCTCCCACTTTAATAGGGTCTACAAGGCCATAACAACATCATGATTAGTTCTTAATTAAAAGAGTATAAGAGGGGTAGAAATCTTAAGGTTTTGCTTACCGTTCAACCAATATCACCCTCCTAACTCAAAATCTTATCTTCAAGAATTTTCTTTTTATGGCGACGTTAGATCACCACTTTAACTTGTTCTATTTGGTCTTTGGAGGAGATAAAACATGTAAATGAAGTCTTTTTCTTGCATAAAGGAAATAGGAAAATCTTGTGAGGGAATGAGAGGGAGAAAGAGTGTGTGAAGGTGAAGAAATAGAGGGAAAAACAAGGGCTGTTGGATGTTTTTTTCTCCTTAGCCTAGGCCAGCTACAAATGGGAGGAGAGAGAAGAGGGTTTGGAGTTAGAGAATGAAGAGAGAGAGAGGGTGTTGCCAAATGAAATTTTCTCTTCGTTTTCCTCTTATTTATACTCCATTCCCTTCAAGGATATCATGACAAGTGCCCCCCTAACACCATCTCCCTACATCTATACCTTACCCTATAAGTAAGGTTCCATCCCCCCCTTCATGAAGTACTTGTACCCACAAGTATGGTGGGGGTATGGAAGCAAAGTCAACACGCATGTGGGTGTATTTCATTTCATATACATACATACATACATAGACACACACACACACACACACACACACACACACACACACTAATATGTATAGTATAATGTATAATATTCTTACATGAATACTTACTCTCCCATCACCTCCATAAAGCATTTAAATGTTAAGAAAAAGGTGATCAGTTAAGTAAAGTGTTACAGGGTGGGTTTGTTTGCGGAGGAAGGAATGAAAGTGGATAGGAGAATAGAGGAAGGAGGAGGAGGAAAAAAGAGGGGGGGGGAGGAAAATTGGGGAAGAAGAAGAAGGAAGAGGTGGCGCCGCCCCAACCCCCCCCCCCCCCCCCCCCCCAACCAAAGCCCCCTCGCAGATCTTGGGTTTGGGATGGAGACGAGAGAGGGGTGGGGATCGGGGTGGGTTGTGTTCGGGATGAAGATGAGAGATTGGGAGCTCGTTGGGTGGGAGGAGATTGGGGGAGAGAGAGCTCGAGCAAGAGATTAGATTATTGGCTTAGGGGTAAATGAGTCATTTCACATGCCCGTTAACGATGTTACAGGGGGAACTAGGAAACATATAGCTTAAGAGGTAATTTGAAATTATTGAAGTTTAGAGTTTTTTTGAAAAAATCTTGAAAGTTTAATATGGTATTTAAAAAATAAGCCTAGTTTTTATATTCCTTTCCATTATTTGTATGACCAAAAATTTTGGGTAACATAATAGAGATTTCTGATACAAGTTTTTTTTTTAATGATAAGAGTGGTTAATTGAAATTTCATTTAGTAAGCCAATGTTGATGTAGTGCTGAGCTTTTGGAGTTTGGACATTATGATCGTATGGGACAAGAGAAAAGTATTATTTTTGTAAGCTTATACGGGTACGTTATCAAGCTGAATGAGTATGGTGATCCCTGAAATTATTATCCCACCAAATTCAAAGATGGCATCTTAATTATTCCTATTTTCTTTTCCATTGTTTCTCTTTTTAGGGGTGAGCATCGGTCGGTTCGGTTCGATTTTTGCTAATTTTTGCAGAACCGAACCGAACCGAACCGAATCAACTCAGTTCGGTTCGGTTTTTTGGTTTTTTCGGTTAGGTCAATATATTGTCATCATTTCTTACATTTTTTAATCACCATTATGTTATCATCCTTTAATATTATAATCTTAAATATCTATTACCCAAATTAGAAATAAGAAAAAGATTCTAAGCTTAATGTGAATTGAAAATTTCATATTCTAAAACTTTTACACCGTATTTGAGCTCTTATATCAAAACTCATATAATTATTACTAACTTTTAATGATAAGAATGAAAAAAAGAACTATATTAATATAAATATTATTCTCAATTGTGATGGTGTACTTAATATTGCTTTCACATATTCAACATTAAAAAGATGATATTATTAAAACTAATGAGATAAGCTTCCACCAGTTTTTATTATGAACTATATGATTCACTAAATTGAATTTGAGTAGATTAATATATAGGGTGAGAAATTCGGTTCGGTTCGGTCTATTCGGGTTTGGAACACAAAACCGAAACCCGACCGAATTAGAGCGGTTCGGTTCGGTTCGGGTTTGGGTTTCGGTTTTTGGTCGGTTATTTCGGTTATAACCGAACTTTACTCACCCCTATCTCTTTTGTTTGCATATGTGTTATAGTTCTTCATTTTCGGTTACAGGAGATCAATTGCGTTCTCTGGATATTTTCTTATTTGGCATGATTTAGTGAGGCCGAAAAAAGAGAAGGACGAAAGTATTTTTCCACATATTGAGAATTTCTTGAAGAAAATTGAGGTCTTCTCATATTTTAGGTGGTTCCATGGAGATGAGTACTACTATTATGATCATGAAATTGTAATGGGAATGGTCTAAAGTTCACACATAATTCCTATCCTTTACATTTCTAATAGAACGTACTCAGTTTTTATTCAAGCTTATGGTGTCAGCTTTCTTTTCCTTCATCCATACAACTGTTCTCTTGCATTGTGTTAAGGACTTGGGTTTCCATACGATCATTCTAAAGTAAGCTACTTAGTACTTAATTCAAACTTGGGACCTGATGGAACGACTGAAGGTTGTCCTTCAAGATTTGTATGTTCCTATATGCTCAATATCAATTCAGCATGCCATTTGCTTCTCCCCTTGTCATTGTATTTTTGTCATACAATTTGATAACATAACTCATGATGCAGCAGCCAGCCACCTCTCTTGCTTTTCCTCCATCTAATCCATTCTTCTCTTGTTAAATGAACTCTGCTTGTTGAATTTGTTATTGGGTTCTACTGTTTGTTTATGTTTTGTTGCTAGATTTCCCTTCTCAGAGGCTAAACATAAAATTAGACTCTCATCCAGATAATCTTATGTTCTCTTGAAATCTTTTTCATTACACTTCCAGCATATAGCCCCATTGACAGAAATCTTGCCTGCATAAATTGGATGCAAAATGAATGCTGCCCTTATTATGAGAAATACATCTTTATACATCATTGTTGCAGACTAACTTGTGCCTAGCAAGTGATTGTAAGAGTAAGATGCAAAATTGTTACATTTTAATTATTGCTCTAAATTTATGTTTGTGTTACATACTGTTTTGCATATGCATGTTTTTATGTTAGTTATCATGTAGCACGGACGCTCTAATCAAGGAACCATATCGTGTCCGAAACGTATCTAAAATGTGTGTAAGACACGTATCATATATATATATATATATATATTAAAGATTTACCGTGTACCTGCTTGTCATGTTCACTCCTCCCCGCATCATCACCCTATCTTACCCGTTACCACCGCCATGGTCACCATCCACCGCTGCCTTCATTTCGCCAGCGGCACGTCCTCCCCCCATCATCATCGTCAACCCCACCTTCCGCCCATCAGTGTCGTAGGCGCTGCCTCTGCTTCTTTTTTTTTTCTTTTCATCTTTGCCATTGCCCTGAACTCCGAGAGTTTACCTCTGTTGGTTGAGGTAAGTATCTAAAAAGTTTCATCAATTAGTGAGAAGCACGATAGAATTATTTGATCTGATTGCACCAAAATTTATTTGATTTTAATTATTTGATATACTTTCAATTTCATTTCACTGATTAAATTGCTATGATGGCATGCGTAATTACTATAATGTGTATGTTCCACAACTAGCAAGCTCTACAGATAGAGAGAGAAAATGTCTCAGTCTAAACAAGTTCGTGTTATTCAGTTCTTTCATGTTCAAAAGATACCTTTTATTTAGCTATTGTACAACATGGCAAATAAGTTCCTTCTCTAAAAACTATTTCATCTTTTGATCCGACACAAAGAAAGTATTTTTTTCAATTCAGTGGACAAGTATTTCTTAAGTGTTTTTTAGAAAATTCGGAAGAGATTATTATCTCAAAATTGTTTATCATTATAACAACGAGTAGGGATGAGAATGGGCGGGCCATCTCGCGGTCAAATCGGGCTCGCCTGAAAACTCCCAGGCTGGACGCCCGCCCAAATGACCTGATGCCCGTTTGACTCAGAAGTTTTCGGGTCAAGTATGGGCATACCCACCAGCCGGCCTGCCCCGCCCATTTAACTCAAGACTGGACCATCGCCGCTGTCCAATTGGACACACGACACACCTCCCCCCTCAGTCCTTCACTCTCTCTCAACCTCCACACACCCTCTCTCTGTTATTTGCTCCATCACCGACCTGCACCAAGGCCACCGGCATCTTCCACCACTGGCGTAGGGTGGGACCTACGACTTCCTCCAACATTGCCACCTTCTGAAGTTTTTAAATTTTAAGGTAAAAATTCATTTTTTTTGGGGGGTAAAAATCCGATTTTTATCTCATTTACCTCGCCCAATCTCCTAAAAATTCTTATGTTTCTCTTAAAAATCAAAATTTTGTTGTCTTTTCATCCAAAAAATAAGTTTTTTTTACATATATGTGAGTTTCTCTCATTAAGTCACCTGATCTCCTCTAAATTCATATATTTCTAGTCATTGTATATGAAATGAAGAGGAGGAGGAGGGTGGGAGAGGAATGAAGAGAAATGATGGAGCACATATAGAGAACTTTCGGCTTTGAAACACAGGCAGAGGCAGGCTTGATCAAACCCACCCCTGTCATCCAGTTTTCTACACGCAATGCTCCTTGCAGAGCGACCTGTTGATTGTGGTTGATAACCTCATTGGTTACCTTCACTTCGAGGGTCTCATGGCTGTCCAATGTATCTGTTTTAGGGGATAAGTGTAGCTTTACGTGATCAACTGACATTGCCTCCGTCCACCCTGTAAGATACTTAAATCAAAGGTTAAAGTCACACTCTATAGATTATGATAATGCATCATGTCAAGATTGAGCAAGGAAAGCCTCTCCGACTCTCTCTTGAGAACAACATGGGCTTTGAAAAAAAAACACTCTGCTACGACGACGATGCACAGCCTCGTAAATTTCAAGTCTGAAAATTCTCTACTAGGACCTCCGAAAATTGTTAAATATTGAAAGAATAATTGTTGGAGTTGTCGGGAGTCATCTGCAAGCTGAGGTCCAGTGCTAAATGTTATGTGTTCAGCTTATGAATCTCAGTGGTTAGCAAAAACAAACTCAGTGAATGCAACAACAAAGATGCCACCATCATCTCTGTTCTTTAAGATTTTGTAGCACAAGGAAATTTTGTAGAGAATTGGGAATTTGTTCTTTGAGATTATTCTCTAATTCATTTTGTTTTGTAAGAATTTTGTAATAGTTTTGTAAGAATTTGAAGTTTTTTTTTCTTTTAAAGCTCAAAATGTTGGAGGAGAGAGTACATTAGAGGATATGAAGACATGCCAGGTGCTGTTGAAGACTGCCAAGGAGTCTACGACGAAAGGCGAAGGAACAGCGGGCAGGAAAAAGAAGCAGCAGCAGAAAATTGACAGAGGTCGGTCGACCGGACCGGTCGACCGACATGCACGAAGTGCACCAGGTTATCCCGGTCGACCGGACCGGTCGACCGGAGAGGATGTCTGCAGGTTACAGAGCTCTCGGTTGGATTCCGGTCGACCGGACCGGTCGACCGGAGAGGGTCTCTGTAAGCAGGTGAAGTCTCTGTTGGAGCCCAGTCGACCGGACCGGTCGACTGGAGAGAAAACAGCAATGGACCGGTCGACCGGACCGGTCGACCGGTAGTCGGGTTTTGGGCGAAATCTGCTGTTTCGGGAAATTATGTATTTAAACCCTGTTGTAATATTCTAGGGTTAAGTGCTGAGAAAAGGTATAGCTGCGGAATCTCTTGTGTTATAGAGATCCAGAGCTATTGTAAACCATCTTCCAGAAAGAAATCTCTCTCCGTGGATTGCCCCGAGGACGTAGGCAGGTTGGCCGAACCTCGTTAGATCTGGTTTTTTGCGTTTGGTTCTTCTTCTAGTTTTTGGTTTCATTGTTTTGGTGATTGAGTTCTGGTTGGATCCTCTAAGGGTTGTTGTCTCCGAGCACAACAATTGGTATCAGAGCTTTCCAGGTTACGCTTGGGATATTCTGAAGATTCGAAGGGCTCCAGATCTGGTCAGGTGGAGATCGTGTGTCGATCTCAGGTCAGAGGCATTGGTGTTCAAGGAGATCGTGTGTCGATCTCAGGTGGACGCAGGGAGGGCTCGTTGAATCAGTGGTGGAATAGATCTGGTGAGAAACTCAAGCTAGGGTTTCAAGGTAGAGGTAAAAATCACTTTTTTATCTCAGTAATAGATCTATTTTGCAAGTATTTGATCTTCCGCATAGTTAGAGGGTCAAGAAAAGGATCTCAATGGCAGAAGAATCTAAGTCTGTTAAAACAATGAACAACTCCAAGATTGATGTTGTTAAGTTCAATGGAACTAACAATTTCGGGATGTGGAGGTGTGAGGTCATGGATGCATTGAATGCACAGAACCTCGAGGACACGCTCCTTTTGGAGAAGAAGAAGGATACTACCACTGAGGATGAGTGGGCAAAAATGAACAGGTCGGCATGTGGCCTGATTCGCTCATGTTTGTCACAAGATATCAAGTATTCTGTTCAACATGAGAAGTCAGCAAAGGATATGTGGAATACCCTCGAGAAGAAGTACCTGACAAAGAGCGTGGAGTCTCGATTGCAGCTTAAGAGCAAGCTGTATTTGTTCAGGATGCAGAGGGGAAGCACAGTAAATGAGCACCTCAACAGGTTTACTAAGCTTCTTACGGATTTGCTGAATGTGGATGCCATTATAAGTGAAGAAGACAAGTCAGTCGTTCTCCTGAACTCTCTTCCACCGGAAGAGTATGAGATATTTACAATGACATTCTTAAATGGAAGGCAAACCTTAGACTTTGATGAGATATCGTCAGCACTGATGAGTTATGAGAAAAGGAAGAATGAGAAACATTCTGGGAAATCTAGTTCATCAGCAGAGGCTTTGGAGGTAAGAAGCAGGAGCTCATCAAGGAAAGGCAAGGAGGTGAGAGGAAGATCGAAGTCAAGACGGGCTTAAGGGATCTTAAGAAAGACCAGTGCATGCATTGCAAAGAGTTTGGGCACTGGAAGGTTGACTGTCCAAAGTACAAAGGGAAGAAGAAGGAATCAAAATCTGAGGCAAATCTGGCAAGAGTGAAAAAGGCTGCTAGCAGTAAATCACAGGCAGAGGATTCAGATTCAGATTCTTCGGTATTCTCGTTTTCAGTTACTACTCCTGTTGTAGGTTACTCGGGGGATAACGAGTGGATTCTTGATACAGGTGCTACATATCATGTATGCCCTAATCGAGATTGGTTTACCAGTCTTGAGAAGTTGGAGGGGTGTTCGGTCGTCATGGGCGATGATCACCCATGCATCATGGAGGGTGTGGGCACAATTCCTATCAGGATGTTCGATGGGATGGTAAGGGAACTGAAGGAAGTGAGATATGTCCCTCAGCTGAAGAGGAACTTGATCTCAGTAGGTGTTTTGGAATCATTGGGGCTCGGTGTGTCTATTAAAGAAGGTGTTCTTAAAATGACAAAGGGCTCAATGGTGGTGTTGAAGGCCAACCGCAGGAACAATTTGTATTACTTGAAGGGTAGTACAGTGACAGGGCAGGTGGCAGCTTTGACCAGTCAGAAGGAAGATCAAACCCGGCTATGGCACATGAGGCTGGGACATGCAGGGGAGAAATCTATGCAAGCTCTTGTGAGGAAAGGGCTACTGAAGGGTGCAGAGACCTGCAAACTGGATCTGTGTGAACATTGCATCATAGGCAAGAAGACGAAGGTGAGGTTTGGAACAGCTTCACACTGCACCGAAGGCATTCTTGATTATGTTCACACAGACGTATGGGGACCCACAAAGACTGCATCAATAGGGGGAACCCATTACTTTGTGTCGTTTATCGATGATTATTCTAGGCGGTGCTGGGTGTACACCATGCGACACAAGAATGAAGTCCTAGAATTGTTTGTGAAGTGGAAAGCAAATCAGGAAAGGAGTACAGGAAGAAAAGTCAAGGTCCTTCGTTCTGATAACGGAGGAGAGTACAAGTCAGACCCTTTCCAGAAGCTATGTCTTGATGAGGGCATAGAGAGGCACTTCACAGTGAGGGAAACTCCGCAACAGAATGGGGTGGCTGAAAGAATGAACGGACTTTGCTAGAGAAGGTTCGGTGCATATTGTCAAATGCAGGATTACCAAAGAAGTTCTGGGCTGAAGCTTTGGGGTATGCATGCCATCTCGTCAACAGGTTGCCGTCGTCTGCAATAGGGGGGAAGACCCCTCTTGAAGCTTGGTCGGGTAAAGCTGCAGAAGATTATGATATGCTCCGGATATTTGGATGTCCAGCCTACTACCTTGTAAAAGAAGACAAATTGGATCCGAGAGCGAAGAAAGGTGTGTTTGTTGGCTTCAAGAAGGGAACTAAGGGGTTCAAGATATGGGACCAACAAGACAACAAATTCATAATCAGCAGAGATGTCACTTTTGATGAGGCCTCGATAATGAAGCCTACAGTCTCTCAGCAGGTGGAGACTAAGAAGACTAAGGAGCTATTGCAGCAGGTGGAGAGTGATGCAGATCCACCGTCTCTAGAAGACTCAGTATCAGTGAGGATCATTCCTGAAGTGACACAGGGAGGTGATCTAGTTGCAGAAGAAGATGCTGAGGCTGTTGAAGAGGATCAGGAACAGGTTATTGATACAGTTCAAGATCCGACTGCAGTTGGAAGACCAAGAAGAAATGCTAGGAAACCTGGCTGGCTCACTACAGACATGGTGATTGCACATGCACTTCCAGTTGTTGAAGAAGCCATTCCATCTACTTTCAGGGAAGCTGAAATCAGTTCAGAAGCTGAGTTATGGAAAGGGGCTATGAATGAAGAGATGCAGTCTCTTTATAAGAACAACACATGGGAACTGACCAAGTTGCCCAAGGGGAAGAAAGCCATAGGGTGTAAGTGGGTATTTGCTAAGAAGCAGGGATCACTCCAAGAAGACAAAGTGCGCTACAAGGCAAGGCTGGTGGCTAAAGGCTACGCACAGAGAGAAGGGATCGACTACAACGAGGTGTTCTCCCCAGTTGTAAAACACTCGTCTATTCGGATCCTATTGGCCTTGGTGGCACAGAACGAGTTGGACCTTGATCAACTCGATGTGAAGACCGCCTTTCTCCACGGCGATCTTGAGGAGGAGATCTACATGACTCAGCCCACAGGTTACAAAACTGCAGGGAAAGAGGAGTTGGTATGTAAGCTGAAGAAATCGTTGTACGGGTTGAAACAGTCTCCAAGACAATGGTACAAGCGATTTGACAGCTTCATCAGGAAGAAGAAGTACACAAGAAGCCATTATGATCCATGCGTGTACTACAGCAAGTTACCATCTGGTGAGTATGTCTATCTACTACTTTACGTAGATGATATGCTAATTGCTTCTAGGTCAAGATCTGCAATTGATTCTCTGAAGAAGACTTTATCTTCTGAGTTCGAGATGAAGGACCTGGGGGAAGCAAGGAAAGTATTGGGTATGGAGATCACAAGGGACAGGAAGGCTGGCAGGATTAGCTTGACACAGAAAGGCTATCTGGAGAAGGTACTGCAGAGGTTTAATATCGGGAAAGATACGAAGACTGTAAGTACTCCAATGGCGCCACACTTCAAGTTGTCAGCGAAGATGTCTCCAAGGAGTGTTCAGGAGCGCGAGCATATGACTCATGTACCATATGCCAATGCAGTGGGAAGCTTGATGTATGCGATGGTGTGTACAAGGCCGGATCTTTCACAGGCAGTTTCCATGGTCAGCAGATACATGCATGATCCAGGTCAGGGTCATTGGGAAGCAGTGAAGTGGATCCTGAGGTACATCAAGGGTACTGTTGATGTAGGCCTCGTATTTGAAAAGGACAACACCGGGAAGCAGGAATGCATAGGGTACGTGGATTCGGACTATGCAGGTGATCTTGACAAACGCCGGTCGACTACTGGGTATGTATTCACATTCTCGCAGGCACCGGTGAGTTGGCGCTCCACACTTCAGTCCACAGTCGCGCTGTCGACTACAGAGGCTGAATATATGGCCTTGACGGAGGCCATGAAGGAGGCAATCTGGCTTCAGGGTTTGCTAGACGACTTGGGAGTGGAACAGGAAATCTTGAAGATCCACTGCGACAGTATGAGTGCCATTTATTTGGCAAGGAACCAAGTCTACCATGCAAGGACGAAGCACATCGATGTCAGGTATCACTTTGTTCGGGAAATTCTGGAGGAAGATGACATCAACCTGTTGAAGATTCATACTTCGGAGAATCCGGCCGACATGCTTACAAAGGTGGTTACGGGAGTGAAGTTTGCACACTGCAAAGACTTGCTCCAGATCCTTCAGGTGAAATGAGCTTGCTGAAGCTCATGTGGATGAACTACGGATGGCTTGATCCCTTGGGCAAGGGGTACGTAGGCAACCAGATTGGTGCAGCCGCTATCGAGTCGGTGTTCGGCTCAGATTTAACAATCTTCACCGAGGTGGAGAATTGTTGGAGGAGAGAGTACATTAGAGGATATGAAGACATGCCAGGTGCTGTTGAAGACTGCCAAGGAGTCTACGACGAAAGGCGAAGGAACAGCGGGCAGGAAAAAGAAGCAGCAGCAGAAAATTGACAGAGGTCGGTCGACCGGACCGGTCGACCGACATGCACGAAGTGCACCAGGTTATCCCGGTCGACCGGACCGGTCGACCGGAGAGGATGTCTGCAGGTTACAGAGCTCTCGGTTGGATTCCGGTCGACCGGACCGGTCGACCGGAGAGGGTCTCTGTAAGCAGGTGAAGTCTCTGTTGGAGCCCAGTCGACCGGACCGGTCGACTGGAGAGAAAACAGCAATGGACCGGTCGACGGGACCGGTCGACCGGTAGTCGGGTTTTGGGCGAAATCTGCTGTTTCGGGAAATTATGTATTTAAACCCTGTTGTAATATTCTAGGGTTAAGTGCTGAGAAAAGGTATAGCTGCGGAATCTCTTGTGTTATAGAGATCCAGAGCTATTGTAAACCATCTTCCAGAAAGAAATCTCTCTCCGTGGATTGCCCCGAGGACGTAGGCAGGTTGGCCGAACCTCGTTAGATCTGGTTTTTGCGTTTGGTTCTTCTTTTAGTTTTTGGTTTCATTGTTTTGGTGATTGAGTTCTGGTTGGATCCTCTAAGGGTTGTTGTCTCCGAGCACAACAGCTCAAAAGCCCACCGGCTAACCCGAGTAGAAATGGATTTTCTTTGGGGCGGGATAATCACAGCTCAAATTAAATTTGTTATGGCCCAGAACCCGCCCAGATTTAATATGGGCACAAGTTAGCCCGGCCCATTCCCATCCAGATAAAAACAAGAGGTTATTTCTTTTTTCTTTTTTGAGTAAATAAATAAAAAAGAGAGAGGTTAATTTGCTTTAACAAAAGCGAAATTATTGTAATAATTTCAATGCAACCTCACATTGAAGAAGCTTAAACCCCATTACAATTTACAAATCCAAGTTAACAAATACACCTAAATTGCAAATCCACAGTTAAGAAAGAGTGTCAGTCAAGCTAACCCGCACCCATTTATTTGTTCCCCAAAGGAATCCCTAAATTAGACAACCGTAATACATAAGATTTCTAGTTTTGAGAACCACCACGGCACCAGTGTTGGATGTGAAACAGTTGTGGCGGGCCCGGATCTGTGGGCCCCACAACAAACGTAACGAGTGACCCAACATCAAAACGCACCAAGACGAGGAGGAGCATCAATGAATCCGCCGGGGCCCGGCACCCTCGCACGTGCCACAATCTCTACCAACGCAATCTCGCACGGGCGTGAAATCACAGCTTAATCACTAGCTTTTTAAGGCAAAAGGGAGAGTGAGAGAGTAATTAGTGTCTCGATTATAAAAGGGGCAGTCCCCATTATCATTATTAAAAGTTAAACCACAGGTAGCAAGGGGGGAGAGGGAGACAGAGAGAGAGAGAGAGCGAGAGGGCTTTCTTCATTCTAGATCACCAGCGCCAAACCCTAGAAATCTCGAAGGAGGCACAGAGCAAAGCCCTAGAGGGAATCTCAGCACCTCGGCGATCCGGTTAGGGTTTTTGATCGAGTCTCCTCGATGGCGTCCGATCAGTCCGTTGCCGCCGGATCTCAGCCCCCAGCTCACGTGGTAAGCTGTTTTCGCGGTGATTTATCCCTGATCTCTCTATAATTTTACTCGATTTTTTTTTTTTTGATGAGTTTGGGGTTTTGATCCCTGTAGGTTGGGAATGCTTTTGTTCAGCAATTCTATCACATCCTTCACCACTCGCCTCAGCTTGTGTATCGATTCTACCATGAAAGCAGCAAGCTTGGCCGCCCGGATCCCAACGGCGTCATGGACTCGGTCACCACCATGCAAGTAAGCAGAGTTTTTACAGAATTTTGATTGACGAAATGATGGATTTTTGTCTGTAGTTTTGATCTCGACAGTGAGTCTGGGCATCAGTATGCGATTAATCAAAACTTTACCAGAAAACTTGAAAAAACGACGAGGTTTTGGTAAAATTTGATCTGGACGGTTTAAACAATCACCACTTTGTAGAGAAGTTATCTATAGACAACATTTTGTTTAAAAGAAAAATGATGGATATAAGATAAGGGTGATGGTGAAGTTCAGCTACCACCATGCTAGCAAGCACACTGTTTAGGGAACTTTGAATGGAAAATTATATCTTTAGGTGAACTTTTTTTTGATCTTGATGGTGAACAAGTCATCACCATGCTATCAAAAAATTCAG
The DNA here is from genome assembly GCA_038442645.1 of Agave tequilana. Taxonomy (NCBI): domain Eukaryota; kingdom Viridiplantae; phylum Streptophyta; class Magnoliopsida; order Asparagales; family Asparagaceae; genus Agave; species Agave tequilana. Next base: position 130,226 of record JAVJIF010031310.1, on the reverse strand, counting down.
ATGAAATCCTTCATATAAACAACCAGTTAGCAAAATGTCGTCCTGAAGGCTATTTTGGTTACTGTGGCCAGATTTGAAGTTCTAAAGAGAACAGGTTTAGCTAAAGTTTTGATCTTTGCTGGTGATTCAGGCAATCAATGAGAAGATACTGGCGATGGACTACAGTGAGTTTAGGGCAGAAATTAAGACAGTGGATGCGCAAGAATCGCTTAATGGTGGTGTTATTGTTTTGGTGACTGGGTATCTCACCGGGAAAGATTTGGTTAAGAAGGACTTCACCCAGTCCTTCTTTCTTGCACCACAGGATAAGGGCTACTTTGTTCTGAATGATATCTTTAGGTATGTGGATGAGGGTGATCACCAGATGAGGAATGGAGACCCGGTGAATGGAACTGTTGCGCCATTGTCATCCGAACAAGGTATAGTTTGCAATTACTTGTTGATTCATTTAACTTAATAGTTTTTAATGATAACCTGCGTTTGCTTGTGTTGAAATGTTTCTTTAACGAGGATTCCTACCAGAATGTGAATGAGTTGTGTGATTTTATCAGTTAAGCTTTTACAATTCATCGTGAACTCTTTGCTTCTGATGGTAGATTGTTAAGAAAAGGCTGGGCCTAGCCAAATGCTTAATTCATTTCCTTCTAGCATTTTTAGTAATACACTGCTTTTGTCTTGCTGTTTAGACTGCCTGGAAATTGAAGAGATCCTTTTTTTTTCCTGGCTTTGAGACCCTGGTTTTTGCACTAAATTATTTAGTCTCAAAATTATTATAAACTTTGACTATAAGATCCTTACAACTTACCAGAGAGACGAGAGAAAGTTATATGAGGATCTAAACTATCAAAAGTTTTTTCTTTGAGTGTTTGATTTCAATTTGTGGATAGGATTCTTTTTAGCGTAGACCTCCTATCTTATTGATTATGAAACCATGATTTTTGAATTGACCTAGTCAAGTTAACTCAATTCAGCATTTCAATTGTAAACTCTTATTCAAAATATGCAAAGAATGGACTAATAACAATAAAACATTCATCAAAGAGGACTATCACTATTATGCCTGCAAAAGGATAAACAGGATTATCACATTTAAATGGTAAACTCTTATTCACAGTATATGAAGAATGGAATAATAACAATAGAACATTCATCAAAGAGGATTATTCGAAAGGATTATCATTACATATAATTATCAATGTTTTTAATTCCATGGTTTATCTATCTAAATCTATCTCTCTCTTTTCTTTCTTCTTTATTTGCAGATTCTCCGTCTCCCCAGGAACAAGCAGTTCAGGAGCAAACACCACCTCCAACATTGGAGGAGGAGGAGGAGGAGGAGGAGGAAAATGGGGAGGAAGTGTACAATCCTCCGGAAAAAGTGGAGGATCCTGCAATTGTGGAGGAAGAAGCTCCAATAGAAGAGGTGATAGATGAAATTCCTGGTGGCCCTCAGGTTGTGGTTGCTGAGGCAAGTTCTGCGCCTTCCGTCCATGAAGAGGCACCAAAGAAGTCATACGCTTCAATCGTGAGTGTCTGGTTTGAATAATATGCTCAGTTTCCTTTACAATTACTTTGTTATTGTAACTCTGAATTGCACTTTTGTTATGTCTACTTAAGTGCCTTATGTCTTAGTTATTTGTTATGCTTGTATAAATGCTAGACTTGTAATGAATAATGTGGAAGGAACATATTAGTTAAAGAATTTCCTTGAGGTAGTGCAAGTCTTGTGCTATATTTTGTGATTAGTTTCTCTACATACTCAAACTTTTTTCTTTTTCAAAGTTCTATTGAGTTATAACTTGAGTCTGTTCTTATAATTTTCTGCAAATGTTTACTTGTAATATATGCCATTATTTTAGTGAAAAATGAGAGTAGAATTTTCCCTTCAGTCTATTGTGTGTTAGATTAACCAAGTTGGTTTTGCGACAATTTGGAAACTCACTGGCATGCGTATAATTTAATCAGTACAGGGCATTCTTTGCTGTGACCATGTCAATGTTTGACCAAATAATTTGACTAAATAATGTTTTTCATGCTAGCTATAGCTCAAACAATTTGTTTACTATAGATTGTCTTAATGGATTAGGTGAAAGTTGTGAAAGAGAATGCTGCTCTGTTATCTGTTCCTACACCTCCTCCTCCCCGGCCAGCACCTACTAGTCAGGAAAGACATTCTGCTATTGCTCCTGTGCCAACTCCTGTGTCTGAGCTTCCTGCTGATGGTTCTAATGGTACTGAGAACAGCAATGCTCAAGAGCCAGAAGGTTATAATTTTCCCATGTTGACAATCCTTATGCTTGTCAAAGTTGCATGCAATTCTTTATGTGATTGTCTCTCGTGTCTCTTCTTCAGCTGATGGTTATTCAATATATATAAAGAGTCTGCCTTTGAGTGCTACACCTGCGCAACTTGAAGAAGAATTCAAGAAATTTGGTCCCATCAAGCCTGGTGGGATACAAGTCAGGAGCCACAAGGTTCTCTTCTTTACTGTACCAATCTCCTTTCTGTATGAACAGACAGTTATAATTTTAGTACTCTTCCGATCTCCTTAATACAAGATCTGATGATTTTTTATATAAATGCAGCTGCAAGGATTTTGTTTTGGTTTCGTGCAATTTGAAGTGGCTAGCGCTGTACAAAGTGCAATAGAGGTAAACCTGCAAGGCTGCAATTGGTTGCATTTTATTTTTCTTGTACTTTTGCAAATTTTTAATGTAGTTTAAGAGAAATTAGCCTGTTAGCACTTCTCATCACCAGGAATGTATATTGTATGTTTGAGTGATTCTCCTGCAATGTTTTTCTGTTTGATTTAGTTTCTATTAGTTCTTTATTAAGACAGATGTATACCCCTGTAAGATTTGATTCTTTTTATGATCTGTTGAATATAGTAATTTAATATAATGCATTGCTAGGAATATTCAGTTTGTCTTATCAGATTTATGTTCTTGTTTACTTTGCTCACTATCTTTTATATTTTTGCTCTTTTTTCCCCTAGACTTGATGTCTTCCATTTTCCTTCAGTGATCTCTTCTTTATCTTTCTAAACTATATTTACCTTAGCGCTTCCAGATAGGAGGTCAACCAAGATGAATTGATCCTAGGTCGGGGAAACAACGAATAAATGCATCTCATAAAGGAGAGGATTAACATGGCTTATCCTACAGTTTTCATTACATGGATTTGGTCTTCCTTCCTCATAGACTTCTCTGTTTGACTTGTCACAAACATTGTGATGTATGTACATTTGGTATGTTTGCCTTTTGTAGATTGGCAAGCGACAAATTATCTCTTTTTTACTTGAAATGACAAACATCAAGGTGTCCTTTGTTGTATCATAAACTTGCTACTGTTTGATACCATTTGTTGCAAATATGTGCTTCTGTGTTATGTGATGATGTTGCCTCCACACGTGTTGGAGGCTGTCATACCCATGTTCAAACACTTCTTTGCACTGATGTATGCATGTGTTTGACACATCCAGCACATGTTCGGTCTCGAACCAACTTGGAGATGGTTGGATTTGGGCCAGATAGTGTTTAGTCTTCATGGTTTATGCGACTTGGGATTCATAGCTTATATGAAATTGTCATTTATATGATTTGTTATTATGAACCTTGAGGCTATTTCACATCTTATCTTAATTCTATATAATAATAATAATAATAATAATAATAATAATAATAATAATAATAATAATAATTTATTATTATTATTTTGTTGTCGTGTCTATGACATATCCAAACCCTAGGTTTTTTTCAAGATTTTACATAGCCTGTGTCCTTGTCTATTTTTGTTCAACTTGGATGTTATTCTATATCAAGGAAATGCTTGAACTTGATTAGAAGTCACTTAACACCCCACATCTGTCTTTTTCTTCACTTGGAGAAAATTGAAATTTAATTGCTAGAATTGAAGTGTCTTTTCCTAACAACCAAAAATACTATGCTTGTCTCTTGAAGTGAATGTAGGTAGGGTACTCCATCCCAGAGTTCCAAGGATCATCCATGTAGATAATTTGTAAGTTGTAATGTGACTTGTCTAGATGCGTGAGCTGCTAATAGCTTTAAGGACATAGCTGGGTAAGAGCTGTGGACAGCTGTCTACTCTGATTGCAGGAACTACTAACTTGTGAGACTGCTTATCCCATAAATGAAGGCTCTTAAGGGCTGCAAGCCACCTAAGACATGAAGTTGACAAAAAGTAACAAAAAACTTTCAGCTCAAATTGGCATTTTCAGTGTTCTTTGATGTGGTATGTATGTCAGGCAGCACATCTCTATGCAAATTAATGAACTCTGCATAAAGGAGATCATGGAACCTGAAATTGAATTTTAGTATATCAAACTTCAGTATTCTTAATATGCACTACTTCTAAACTATCTTTACTTAGCTTTTAAGATGTGGAATAGGAAGCATGTCCCATGTCTGGTCTGGCATGTGTTAGACAACGACATGCATACATCACCCTTGCCGACATGTGTCAGGCGCATTAGAGCTATATCATTTAAAACAAAAACCTTGCATATTGTAGTCTTGTTGGCTCTAAGAAAAATTTCTAAACAATGCTTGATGGACATGCATAGCATGTTCAACTCCAATAAGCATATGAAAAATGCGGAAAAACTACAACTATATGTTTTTTTGCTGGACTTCAAATCTATTTGAAAATTTAAGTGAGCGTAATGATGTTGCCCCTTTTTGTTTACATATTAAATGGGACATAAAATGGGGGAGAATTTGTTGAGATGGTTTGGACATGTGGAAAGAAGGTAAGTGTGCTAATTAGGAAAAGCGATATGATCATAGTTCGTAGGGCAGTGAGGACTAGAGGGAGGCCTAGATAAACTTGGATGGATGCAATTTAGAAGGATGTGCAATGTTTCATGTTACTGAGGATATGTCTCTTAACAGAAATGAATGGAAGAAATGATTCAACGTAGTCGGCCTGAAAATTTGGGATAAAGGCTTTGTTGGTGGTGGTGTTGTATAACTGAGGGGAACTTGTGCAATGCAAGCATGAGTATTAGATGAATTGAAACTAGGATGTCAAAAGAAAAGGAACCAAGTGTAGCCACAAAAAATGCCTTCCCTTTGACAAAAGCCACCAAATCATTCCCTTTCCCTTCCATATTTCCCCCCGTCAGACTAGCTGTGTCTACCGGTGTTCTCTTGCCATCTTGTTCATCCTTATCCAAGTTATTTTTGTCGTCCATTTTTTATTCAGGCACTCCCTAGACATCTATTTCTAATCTATCGAAACCCAAACCTAGGCTTGAATTTATTTTCCGTTTTAAAATGCCAATGCTGTAAGTATATGCTAGTCTCTTTTAGAGAAGTGCTTTGAAAGAAGTTATTGCCAGAAAGAACTTCTCAAAAATGATGAAATGTAAAAGCAGAACACACTCTAAGAAAGAAATCAAATTTCATCCTTCTGCGTAATCATCATATACCGGCTTGAATATCAATGCTCTAGCCTCTAGCCTAGTTTTAACTTGGTGAGAATTGCGAGTCAAACACCTTTAGGATTTTAATAACTTAAATAATGAATTATCTAATCTATGTTTTGGTTTGGATTGTTTTAAAATATGATTAAATTGTCTGGATTTTTAACTTCAAAAATTTCACCTTGATTTGACGTGCAGCTAGGCAGCCTTAACTGGCCTAGGCTCTAGGCACCATCCCGTGTGCCTGGAACCTTGTAGTGCCCTTTTGAACACTTGAAAGAATGCTCTACAAGGAGATGGGCTTTAGGACTGGGTGTTAACACTATGTCTACCTCCATGAGTTGCTAGCAAGTCCTTGGATAACATAAGTGTGTCCTGAGTTGGCCTTGCTATAAAGGTCTTGAAGGCCATTCGTTGCACTTGCACATGTGGGCCTCGCTTACAGGTTATTAGGTGACAGCTCTTTTAATCAATTGGCAAGCCTCTACATTACCATAGAGTAGAAAGAATCCTGATGTAGAGGAAATATGATGGTAGGATTGATGGACTAGGAATATTTGAGTTTGGGGAGTTGAGTTTGGCGAGTTTTGTAATAATTTTGACACTGTTGTAATGTTATATCCCTTCATTTCTGACATAAAATGGGACAAGAATATTAGGATATTCCCCCTACCTTTCTTTAGTTTTCCTTATCTTTGTTTTGTTTTGTGTTCTCCTTTTTTCCAAATCTGCCGCTTCTGAATGCCCATTAGCCATTGTTTGTTGTGACTTTGTATTTAAAGAAAACGAGAACAAGTATCTGTGATATGAAGAGAAAACCATATAACCTCATTATTTCTTATTGTTCTGTGGAAAGCTTCAGTTAGAAGCTGATTTTATTCTTCTCACTTACATTTACTTACACCTAGTCAGGAACCATATTATCAAAAGCTTGAGCTACTAGGTTGTAGGCTAACAATGTCTGTCAAGCAAACCTAGCACTTAACACTCCTCACGTGGTCTGAGCCATGGTGAAAAACTCCAGCTTCTTAAACTTGACTCACCTGGAAAGGTATAAATGGAGGTAAATAAACATATTTTAGATTTTTAATGATGAGATTTGAAACCAGCACCTCTTGAAACTTGAGGTTTGGAAACCACGTTGTGGATCCGCTCTACCTAGAAGCTTAAGCTAGTTGGTTATAGGCTAACAATGTATATCGGGTGAGCTTATCACATAGCACTTATGCACACTTCTTTGGTGGTTTCTGCTTTTTGCTTTTTTAAGTTCATTGAAGGAATCTCTATGTGCAGCCAACTTGGCACTTATAAGCAACTTTTTGAACTTTGAGTGGTCCTAGGAGTAAAGCTGTTGTGAATTTTCTGTGGAAAGTTGATTACCTTCTACGGTCTACTCTATTGAATATGTAAAATTATCATTCCTCATAATCACCTAGATTTGACACTAGGGTTTCCACAGGCTAGCAATAGAGAAATATGGAGCCCAAGAACATAGTTACCTTTCAGTTAGGTGGTGTAATAAAAATTAATGCTTCATAATGTCATTTGAAACACCTAAAGCCAGACGTTTTGTCATTAAGAGTTCTGAAACATGATGCAATTGGCCATATTTTCAATTAATCTATAGAGATAAAATGTAAACCAGGTAAAGTTTAGTTGACACATGTTACTCCAGATTGATATGTTGTTGTCCCACCCGCCAAAAGTTATTTAAAAGCTGTGTTTTTTTGTCAGTTGTGTCACTGATGCATTAAAGACTTAAAAGTATTTCCCCGTGTAGAAACATATATATTTTGGTAATTTAAGTAATTGATGCATATAATGGTCCCTTTAAAGCAGTATTACATACGGTATTACAAGTTTACTTTTGTATGAATGATTTGTGTAGCAGTTGATGATGCACACATATATGCAGACATGTGCAAAAATATGATGTGTATCTGAATGGTAATGATGTGCGTGCATGACTTTTTGTCTGTTTGTATACGTGTGTTGTGCATTTGTACTGTAAACAGATCTTTCCATCTGGTGCTTGCTTTCTGAAAATAACTGTATTCTCATACTTCCTGAAAATTCATGTGGTGAGTTCGCTTGATTTTTCAGGCTTCACCAGTAACGATAGGTGGTCGTCAAGCTTTCGTTGAGGAAAAGAGGGCCACCACTGCACGAGGCAAGTGATGGAAAAACATTTATATATTCTTTTTCCCCCAAGTTTTAAAGATAAATGCTCTCTAAATATGAAAGTTGCCACTTCTCATGTGTAAACTCATCACTGTTTTCAAATTGATAATAGGAAGTTGTCCTGATAAGAGTTACTTTACCTTTGATATTGTATCAGAGGAAGAAATTCTTATTGACTTGGTTTGGAGTGCTGGGTAAAGAGAATTCATGTTTCAAGTTATCATAGCATTGCATATGACTACGGGCATCTTTCTGCCTAACTTTTGGTTACATTATAACTGTGTTGTTTATTTGCAATCTTCAGCCAATAACAGAGGGAGATTTGCTCCTGGTAGAGGGGCTGGTTTCCGCGGTGATGGAATTAGGGGGCGTGGGAGCTATAGCGGTGGGAGGGGTTTCGGAAGAATTGGTGATTACAACAACAGGGCTGATTTTGGAAACAGAGGTGGTGGCAGAGGAGGCTCTTCGAACCGAGGGGGTGATGTTGGGTATCAGAGAGTTGATGGTGGCGGTCGTGGAGGCCGTTCTGGATTCTCGACGGGCAATTCATCCCCAAAGAGTGTTGCCCCTCGTGTGCCTCCTCCTGCCTAGTACAGTGAATAAACAAGCGACAGCATGACGTAGTTGTAGGATTTTGCTTCAGAAATTACCATTCATCGGCCAGTTGAGATTGTATACGTGCCAAATACCTCCTCTTTGTTTCAAAGCAGGAGGCGTGGAAGCGATCATAAGCTTGTAAGCTCTCTTCTTTTTTTCCCTCCCCACCCTTTAGTTTTTTTTGCATGAGTGGAGATATTACACGGTGTAATTTTATTCATCTTTTGTAGAACACGATATTGTTCACAGCATTGATCCCTCTTTAGCAGGTAGGTGATTTTCTTTAGCATTTACTAGCAGCACTCAAGTTAGTTTTGTATTTGTTATTGTCAGACAAGCCTATCTATCTTAATCTGATGGATACAAACATAGCCTGAGTAAATTGAGTTTCGGAGTTTTCTACAGTTGATGCATTCAAAGAGGAGATAATGTGTTCTTACAATATTGCCGTTTGCTACATTCAAATGCTGTGAGTGATATAAATCCTGCCTGCTTGGGCTAAGCTCTTTTTTTTCTTTTTTTAATTCAGCTCATGCTGTCTGAGGGTTGCCAAGCTCAAGTCGAGTAGCTATTAATTAGTTTGTTGTTTTAATGTTTGATGTGCTCTTTCATTTATTCATCAGTACTCTTTTCTCTCGTAGAAATTTAATTAAAAGAATGCGAGACTGCAGGTAGAAAGAAGAGATGTAGTTGTTCCGAAGTTGCACAAAGATTTTCTTCAAGTTGTTAAAAGTAGGTGGTATTGTGCATCGTGCATCCTAAGAGGAAACATTGTTTTCTGATTTGAGGACCTTTGGGCATTCTAAAACTATTTCAGACTCTTAAAAATTAGTTTCATTGTAAACAAAGCGATCAGTGAAGTACTCCAAGATTTTTTGAAGTACTCAAGACTGTGTAAGACACATCGGCTACTTGAGATTTTTTTATATTTTTTTGGTTAAAAAGCAAACAAATGATCCTTATGGTGCAACGACAAGAAGGTGGTTACCTTGAGATCAAAAGACAAAAGAAGCGCTATGAAAAATGATAGATCTTGGGTGCAAATGTTACTTGTTAAATTTAAAGGTAGATGCTTTGAATCAGTAATAGTCGGGCCTACAACTCCACATAAAACTCTACTCCTGTCCTACACGCACCTCTCTTGTACAACAAAAATAAATAAATCTCTAATTCTTTCATTATTCCTGTTCTGAAAACAACTCTCTATAACTCTTATAGCTCCCTGGACAAACACGGCACCGGAGCATCTGTAGTCACGCTTTCTTGTCTCGTTTAAAGAGCTGATGCCATCCCTTTTCGATTCCAAACAGTTTCAAGGAATCATGCTCGTTTGTTGGAACTAGTGTTCCAACGTCCGACCGTCGGCCACGCGGCTGTAAGAGAGCCTCCTCCCCTCGATCACTTCACATGCGCTTAATCACATTGTGTCATGGCCCGAGAACAAACAGGCAATGTCAATGACCTCAATTTTGTGATCTGTCCTTGTCCTTGGCTGTGTGCACTGGTAGCTCCTCATCACCATCATCACAACTAATTGTTGACTCCTGGTGAGAGTCCTACAATCCCCCCAATGATTTCATGGAGATAAACAGAGCACTCAGCTTTTAAGAATTCAAAGAAGAAACCTTTTAGTGATTTTGCTCAAAATTTAATTTTAAATCTAAGCTTTAGAGAGAGAATTGGAAGAGATGCGCCCCCAATGTAAGTTTCAAGTTCAGTGTACTTGTTAGAATATTTGTTGGGAAACTTCATATTTAATCCGGTTACGTCTCTGAGGGACTTAAACCCTGGGTTTTTTTTTTATCGCGGTCTGAGTTGAACTGCCTTTGAACTTGGCTGACGTCCTTGAAACCTACGGAAGGCGATTCTTAAAAGGGGTATCTTAGTAAATTTGAGTTGGAGTGGATCTGGAATGATAAAAGGCCGGATCCGGCCCGTTTGCCCCGTCACAGCAGCCTCAACGGAGCCCAAATATAAAACAGCGCTTAAAAGAGGAAATAAAATATTTCCATCCGACTCGTATTATATAAAAAAATTAAAAATTATAAAAATAATAAATAAATTGGATATTATCTCTTAATACCTCTTCTGGTAAGTTGCATTGTTTAGTGATGAAATCTACACATGTTTGCCCTTGCAGGTCGAGAAAGACCTCTCATGCCCATGGAGTATGTTTGGGTTTCTCAAGGGTTGTGAATCCTTTCTCCAATTATAGATTTATATTGTTGGATGACTGTAATGAACTGGGCTAACAAAACTGTTCATGTTATATCCGTATATTAGGTAGTGAGACTTGTTAATTGGACTATTAGGTGCGCTTCAGTTATTTTTATGTTAGCCCAGTTTTCAAATATTTCCTTTTCATACTCTAAATGGCTACCTGAATCCATAATCTTGTCTGGTCTATTGGAACTGGTGATTTAGTTTCTGATAAATGCCGCCGTTAACTAAATTGATTGAATTTCTGGGGACGGTGGGGACATTCCCTTTGATGAGGTGCATCACTTTGCAAAGTCCCTGCATGTATCTTTTTATTCTCCTTGTTAAAACATTTATAGGGTTTCTTTTGTTGTATTATGCAATTGTGCCTGCATTTGTATGGATGGTAATTCCGATTCTTCTCCTTTGCCCCCTCTTTCCTTTCCTTTTTTCCTTCTTTTTTGCTGCTTTTTCTGGGTAACAGGATCACATGTTGAGAGCCCAAAGTAAGTGATCAGCGTGTTAAGATCTGTTGTTGGTCATCTAGAGCATTCATATCCGACACAGAGGACAAGACATTTCCTTCGGTGCAGGGATTTCTAAGATATGCTGTGTTAATTCATTCGATGAGGCTTCTTTTCTCGTTATACTTCCAACATTGTCGGTGTTGGCTGATGATAGAATGGCTTTGTTTGCATCCATTATTAGGTGTTTCCTCTACTGCTAAATAGTTTTCTAGTGTGATGGTCATTGTAATATGAAAAACATGTGCAGGTGTCTGAAGTAAGTTGCTGCTGGGGCATCCTTGGAGTGAGTTCACAACCATCTTCTCTAATGGAGGAAGATATGCAGAACTGAGCAGCCATAGGTTTACGACATCACTTTCCTTGTGAATATGAAGATTTTCCCTCAAATGAAAAAGCTTATCTGCTTGCAATATTTTTTTGCAATATTGAGCTCATAACTAAGCCTGCCTTGGTTGGTCCTTTTTATACTCTCCCCCCTCCCTTTTCTTTTATCTTTCCTTTTAGTTGTCATTTGGCTAGGTAAGCTGCGAGTGACAGGAACTGGTGGAACTTTGAGCTCATGAAGCGCCCAACCTAACCAGATTGGTAGTGACTGACTGACCTCCTTTAATTCAAAAGTGACTTTTGATTATTTACGTTCCAATGGAACAGATTCGACAAGCAGACCAAATATTCTCTCTTAAATATTTACCCTATTGTTTTTATAGTATTTTCTAAGATGGAACCATGGGATTTGCTGTGTTTTTTAAATCTGGTTGCTTTCCCCAAGGCCTGCAACATTGTTAGATCTGTTCCCTGCGAGTATTAAACTTCCCCAGGACCACATTTGCACTATTCCATATGAACTTATGCATGTAGCTTCAGCATAATTCTTGCATGATCCTGATGTTTCAGTGCTGATTAGCTTTAGAGTGATAGCTGTTCTGTCTTGAATTATCCATTTTTTTAATCATGTTTTTTTTTGAACTGAATTAAGCAGTGATTGCCTCAACAAGTGTTCATTGTCTCTCTTTTTCTTTTTCTTTTTCCCTTCTCCCTCTTTTTTTTTTTTTTTTAAATTTTTTTACTTCTACCTTTTTTATACTTCTTTCCCATTTTTAAGTAGGACCTGCTCTGTCCCCCCACGCCCACCCCCACCCCCTTTTCGGTAGGTTTTTTTATTTTTGTGTTTGATTAGGCCTTTGCGTTGTTTCAGTCTTGACCAATGCCTGTTCATTCTTTTTCTGTTTGCTAGTTGTCAAGTACAATGTTGTGCCATGAATCTAGAGAGCAGCGTCATTTATCATAACTGGATCAAAAATTAACTTGCTAAAAGAATACATTATATTTTATATATTTAGTGAGAAGCATTGTGGAGTGAAGTTCTGTTAATTTGGGAAATTGCTATTGTTTTTGTTAAAATTTGCAATCCTCAGCTCTAGCAGTTTTGATTTGGTTTAGGTTCCAGTTCTCCCATTTCTGCTGTAGTGTTTTATTGTCTTGTTGGGTAAAGGGGGCATGTTTTGAGTGATTCATGATCTAGAAGTTATCAGCTTCATCTATCATTGCTTCTCTCTAGTGAATTACTTTCTTCAGTACATATTTACAATTATATAGTTCTTTTTTTTAGACAAATGGTTTCCAATGTAGATGTTTTTCATTGTAATTGACTACATCTTTCATTGTAATTGATGAAACTCTAAGTAATGTATTTTCTGAACCTATTGCATTGCCATATAATAGCTGTTGAATCAAGTTATTATTGTGGTGGTTTCTTCATGGATTCAAACTATGCTTAATCCTTGTTGCAGGACGAAAGCACAACCCCATGAACAAGGGTCTACTTTGATTCAACTTCTTGTATTATCATTTGAAATGTGTTCCATTGCATTTAGCAAAATATTGTACATATTTTCTGGTGATATAGAATCAATATTTTTATTGGAGAATTATTTGATCTATATTCTTATCATATATATTCATCTACAGGTTACTCGTCAATTGCGGATTTTTGTTGTGGCTATCCACTGTTTTTTTGACATCATTTAAATTTTTTTGGTATGTCACTTTAAAGTATTTTGGTTGTGCAATAAATCTCTCTCTTCCTGAGAAATTTGTTATCCTTGTTTGGTTATGGTAACTTGGGTGAAGGAAAAGGGAAAAAAAAAAAAAAGCCTTGTGAAAACCAGGATTTTTGGCACATCTATGTAGTGGAAGTGAATTGAAGATTGTATGTCTTTGCTGAACATGTTTTGTTTAGCTTTGCGGCCAAGTCTATGCACCTGCCCCATAAACTTTGAAAAAGATATTTATTAATGTCATGGCCTCTAGCTGTTGTTATTACAGTATAATAGTCATGGTGGTTATGTGTGTCGTTTGAAGCCCACACACAAGGATCATATTCTCATTTACGTTTCAGCCGGATTTGATTGCTTTGCAGAATTGATCAAATACTTGTTAGATGTGGTATGAAAATTTTGTGTGAGGGGAGGATTTCTGGAAGGAGAATATTTGTTAGGAAGTGCAGAATTGTAGGTGAGAAAGGGAGATGGAGTGAGAAGGATGTTTCATTGTTTAGCTTGCGAACTTGATGGAGAAATCTTGGGGGAAGAAGAGTAGAATAAAATGAAGTGAACCTTCCTGCCCTAACCTATCAACTTGTGTTGAAACTGTCGATATGGCAGCGAGCAGAGAAGTTGAAGGGTCTGTTTCTGAAGGATCAATGGCATTATTATCATTTTGAAAGCATATTCCATTTCATGGCGCCCGCGTGAGAGCGTTCCCTCTTAATGCTGCGGTGGGCGATGTTGAAGCGAAAGGGACGAAGCAACCATTCATTCATTCATTCGGTCCTATCCTATTTCTCCCTCCTCTTTAGTTTGTTTGGATGGAAAGAAACAGTGCTGTAGGCATCAAGATCTTCATACTTCCACGGCCCTTTCGGTGGCTGTGGCCGTGGTCACTCTCATCATCCCTTTGTTGTCCCAGCATGACGCTGGCTATGAAATTTTTTCTTCTTTATCTCTCGCTAAAGAAATTCCGAACCATACCTCATCTTGTCTCGATCCTCACTCTGGAACTGACTCTTCAAACGTCCAAGTCCAGATGCAACTGAAATTTGAAGCGTGATTGCTAGTTGCCCAATTGTGTGGCAGCAACTTAACTAGCTTCCACGCTGCATATCATTGGCTACAGTAATGCCATAGGGCACAGACTTGTAGCATCTCCCTTTCTCATAATGCTATAGAGAATTTGAAAACTGAAATTTAAAATATTTTCTTATCATCCTCTGGATTTATTCTTGTTTTTAACAAAAGGAGGAGCCAACAACATTCATGCAGCTGGGACCAATATAATTAGGTATCCTCGTATTTAAATTTATAATTCATAGTTAATCATTCCATTCTTTACCTCTTCTTCTTGACCTCCTCTAGAGGTATGACGTGTGCACATCTCTGAAAATATTGCTGTTGTCTGTTTATTGATTCTTCTCTCTTTCACTTTTCCCTGCAAATAATATAAGTCAAATAAATGTCGCCGAGCATGCTTTAATAAAATTATGATCCTAAATCATTTTAAAAAACTTTATTATTTTCTTTTAAAATAATGAGTAGAGACTCTTGGGCGCTTGGTTCCTAATATTCTGGGTGGCATACAATGAGATAATAATTTAGACTAATAACAGTGAACAAGTCCATGCCTTTTTGATTAATAATCTATTTAATCAGATATTATTAAAATGTCAACACTATTATAACCATACAGAGGACGATGCACATACATGTTTGAGCTATCAAGTCAAAGTTGTATCCTGCATAGAAGGATGCCATTTTAATTAAAATGAAACACAGCTTCTTGGATGAAGGGAACTTCTTCTTTTCTTCTTTTATTTTCCCTTCCTTTTCCCCACTGTCCTGAAAGCTAACTAGTATAGAAAGAAAGACCTATTTTATTCAGGAGGGAGAGACAAACCTATCAGGATTAGAGAACTATTTTATTTTGATATCATCTCCATTGTTTTACTATTTAATAACATAGAGAAAATAAACAGTAATTATTGGTTTATGCATGTATTATTTTATTTGTCATAGCATACCTAAGTCTCGAGAGTTTGAATTTATAAAAATTTCTCATTCGTAAAGTGAGCCAGCAGCAGGGTCAATAGGCGTTTGTGACCTCTTAAAGGTCTCACCACCCGCCACTCGTCTTGACAGTCACAGGTGCTTGGCATTTTTTTTTATTTATTTATTTTCAAGTTTAAACTCTCTTTTCAAAAATTATAATTCATGATACAACTACTTTTAATGAATCATTGCAATATTTTAAAAGTTGTATTCCATTGAGTGTTTTAAATTTCTAGTATCAAATAAGAGGATTAATCTTTTTAGAAAATACACCTTCTTTTTCTTTTTTCTTTCAATAGTTTTGACTACTTTAGAATTGCAAAGTCAAAAGATAAGTTGTCGACGCTGTTGTTAAGAGTATAAACATATCCATCGTCAAAAGTCCTTCCTAAATAAAAGGAGACTAGTTGATTTATACAACAAGTTTAGCCTCATTAATAGAGTGGAAAATACTACTCCCAACTTTTTTATTTTGAATCTAAATGCAACACACCACTGACCTCTTTTTTCCTTCACACCACTCTGCTCTCTCTTTCTGCTTTCTCTTTCTGCTCGAAGTTTTAAACATAGAGGGACTGAAACACGTTAATACTTGGTCTTAAATGTAATTCTGTTGAGGAATTTGACGGGGCAAAAAAAACAAAAAGAAGAAAAAGAACCATTTAAAATGTTGTTTCTGCCTTCTCCAAAAATCATTGGAATATACCTCTGTTTTTTAATCCAAACTATATTGTATTTGTAGCAAACTATGATAATAGATATTAAATCATAAGAAAACCCTCACAAAGAAATTTCACATATAGAAAACGAACAAAACTAATAATAACCAAGTGGCAGTTTGATTTAGCTAAAAGAAAATTTTCACACTCTATAAAGTAAAACGTGAGAAATTTAGTCTGTCACGTGGCCATATGTAAGCCATTTGATTTGCTCTCTAATGAACGCTGATTTAAATTTTCTAAGATGTGATATATATAAATATAGTGTTAACCGCAAGCTTCTTCTAAAAATAAAACCTAAAAAAAAAATAGAAATTTATTTTCACAACGACTAGTAACTAGTTCCACTAGGGGTGGCCAACGGGACGAATCGGGTTGATTCGTCCCGTCAGGCCAACAAATCCGTGACCCGTCTCGTCACGGATTCGACGAGACGGGTTGAAAACCTGGGTAACGAATCGGGTCTCCTAACCCGATTCGTTACAGGATTCGCCGAGACGGGTTGGACCCGTCTCGGCAATTTTAATTTTTTTTAATTCGAAATTTCTTAAAATTTTAAATTTAAAGTTATAAAGAAATTAGGAAAAAATAGTAAAAAAAGAGGAAAAAAATTTAAAAAATGTCTAAAATTATAAAAAAAAATAGAATTGATATTCACTAATTACAAGTTTTTTTTAAGGTAAATTATTTTATTAATATGAAAAAATCATATACCAATCTGCTCATCACATATAATGTACATAAAACTCATCTCGTATAATATACATAAAAAAACTCTGGTGCTCATCTCATACAATGTACATAAAAAACTCTGGTGGTTCTCTACTCGTCATCATCGTCATGTTCAAATTCTTCATCTAGAATAGCTTTTCCTTGTGTGCGTCTTTCTGCATCGAACCAGTCCTTTAAGCAAACAGCCATCTCCAAGTGTTTCGGCGTCAGCCTGCTCCTCCAGGGTGTCAAAACTCTACCACCTGCAGAAAATGCGCTCTCGGACGCTACTGTAGAGGCCGGAGGTGTCAGTATATCTCGGGTCATGGTAGAAAGAACAGGAAATTGTTTTCTCTCTTCTTTCCACCATGACAAAACATCAAATGATTCCCATGGTTCATCATCATTTTCATTTATTTTAGCAGGCATTGTGTTCAAATATAAATTATGTTCATCAAATGAACCTGCTCCTGAAGAGTATTTCTTTCTAGTATTAGAGGAAAGTAAACTTTTAAAATTAGATAATCTTTTACCTAGACTAGTAGAAGAAGTTTGTGATGGTGTAGGTGCCCTAAATTCAGAAGAAGAAGGGGGAACTAACTCATCTCTGTACAATGAGTACATTTCTTCTAAAAGAGATCTAATTTCTAAAAGTAATTTATCTATATCTTGTTCATAATTTAAACATAAAATAAAATTGGATAATAAAAGTTTTAAATTATCTATTTTAATTCTAGGATCCATAATTGCAGCTAAGTAAAATAAAAAAGGCATATTTTCAAAATATTTTCGAAATTTTTCTTTCATATCATGTATAGCCTCTTCAAGACTGTCATCATCTCTGTATGCAGCAAATACTTGAGCAATTTCATTAAGATTATAAAAAACTAAGTTACATGTGGATAATATGTACCAGAAAGTGCTTTTGTGGCAGTGTCAAATTTTTCTAGAAAAGTACAAAAATTTTCATATAATTTCCACTCTTCATCGCTAATATAAAAAATGAACATTCATTTATTGTAAAAAATTGAATTGCTTGTTTAAAAGGAAGGCAATCTTTAATCATATAGTAGCTTGAATTCCAACGAGTTTTCACATCTGCTTGGAGTAGTTTTTCCTTCAGTCCACATTGTCGGCAATAACTTTTAAAAGATTGTCTCCTAGGTCCTGTTTTATATGTAAAATAATTTTTTTAACTTTATAAATATATTTGTCTAAGATTTTTAGACCATCTTGTACAGATAAATTCAATATATGGCAAACACATCTAACATGAAAAAGTTTACCGTTTAAAATCGGATCTAATACCGTTTTCAATTGTCTATTGAAGCAGTATTTTCACTTGCATTATCAAAAAAAATAGAAAATATTTTATTTTCTATACCATAATTTCAACAAGTAAGAAAAATTGAATTTACTACATTTGTAGCAGAATGTTTCTCAGAAAATTTAGAAAATGATAAAATACGTTTTTGTAAAATCCAGTTATCATCAATAAAGTGAGCAGTAACACATAAATAATGAATAAGATTAAGAGCTTCCCTTATATCGGAAGTTAATGAAAATTTTCTAGCATCACTAGTAAAAAGAGCCTTCAAAATATTTTTTCTATTTACAAATAAATCTTCAATTTCTCTAGTTATAGTTTGTCTGCTAATTCTCTTATAATCAGGAGCAAAAACAGATTTAAGATAATCAACTAATGCATCTGATTCAGTAAAAGAAAATGGAAGTTCTACTCGAACAATAAATTCAACTAACTTATGTTTATTTACTTCAGGCTTATATCTCCAAGTGGAGAGTGTGCCTGAATCAGCTAATATTTGTGCTTGTTGTGGTGGTAAACCGTGACTTTTAGCATGCTTTTTTTCATAGTGTTTATTAAGAACACCTGTACCGTATCCTTCTTTATGATCAAATAGTTGATGACAGTACTTACATTCTGCCTTTCTTCTATCTTCAACAACTTTTTCTACGAAATGGTTCCACATTAGAGAAGTTTTGGCTCTTACTTTAGTGGTTGTGCTTGTGCTAGTTGGTTGTTGTGTTTCTGGAACTATAGTATCATACTGTATTGGTTGTGTATCGTGTTGTTCTTGTGTTTCAGTAAAAAAAGGAGACAGAGATTGTGCGTGCATTGGTGATGTTGACATTAAAAGTTGAGAATATGAGGAATATTGAGGAGGGAAGGAAATAGAATGCCGATCTGTACCACTATCACTAGCATATGCAGCATGTGTATATGGTGCAAAACCACTGTAGTCAATTGCATAGCTTGACGAACTGTGATAGGGAGCAAATGCGGATGTTGGGGGAGCATAGTTGTATGGTGGGTAAGCGGCATAGGTTGACGATGAGGTACCGCCAACATTGGTGTAAGGTGCGGCAACTGAAGGATTGTGTGTTGATGAAGAGCTACCACCGGCTTCGGATGAGGTACCGCCAGTACTCCAGTTGGGCTCCATTAGACTAGACTGGGAGTTGGTAGAGATTTGTAATTGTAAGAGAATAAGAGTGATTTATAATAGAAAAGAGAGGGTTGAGGTGAAGTGAGATGAAAATGAATAAGAGTGGAGGGTATCTATAGAGGTTAGGGGTTTTTTTTTTTTTTAAAGGGATACAATTGGCCAACGGCTCATTTTTGAGCCGTTGGGGGTGAAAAAAGAGGGTGCCACGTGGCACCCTCTTGGCACTCTCTTTTTCACCCCCAACGGCTCTTTTTTTAGCCGTTTAGGGTTTAAAAAAAATTAAAATCGAATCTAGGGGCCGCAAAGTAATTTTCCTCTCTAACGGTAATATAAAAATATTGGACTAAAAAAAAAAGAAGGGGGGGTCGGGGAAATTTTCCCCGACCTGATTCGTCCCGTGATTCGTCACGGGACGAATCCGATTTGTCCCGTTTAAACGGGACGGGTCAACCCGTTCTGACCCGCCCCTAAACGGGACGGTGCGGGTTGACCTGTAACCTGCACTGTACAACTCCAACGAGTCGCACAGTGTGAGGCGGGACGGGTCGATGCGGGTCGACCCGCCCCATTGGCCACCCCTAAGTTCCACCGAAGAAAAGAGAGTGAGGAGGAGAGAGAAACTTTTGACCCAAGCCACCAACTGAGGGAGGGAGGGAGGGGAGAGAGGGGGCCAGTTGTCGTGACCCATCAAAATCTCAGTTTTTCCCTTTGAAAAAAAAGAGAGATGCTTTCATCTGCCATCCATAGTTTTTATTTGCATCAAAATCCCTTCTTTCTGTCAAGAACACAGAAATTAGAAGGTCCCAAGCAATCAAAATCTCATCTTTCCTCGAAGACCCGATCTCCTCAAACCGTAGGAAAAAGATGAGCTGTGGAGTTGTTCCCAATCCCACAAACACCTCCTTCCATCACTCCCCCATACAAAAGCAACCACCCACTTCTTCATCAACGAAGAAAATGACCTTCACCTTGAAATTCCCCGCAGTTCGATGTTCCTCTTCTTTCAGAAGGAGGGCAGCAGTGGAAGAAGGCGGGTTCATCGGAGAGAAGAGTGGGAGCAGCTTTTATGAGCTTCTTGAGATATCAGAAGGAGGGAGCTTTGATGAGATTAAGAAGGCGTACAAACAGTTGGCGAGAAAGTATCACCCTGACGTCTCTCCTCCCGATCGAACTGAGGAGTACACGAGGAGGTTTATTGAGGTGCAGGAGGCGTACGAGATCCTCTCTGATCCCCGTCTCAGAGCGATTTATGACAGGGATTTGGCTCGAGGATTGCATCTTGCCTTCTCAACAAGGAGGAGATTTGATGAGGTGAGGTCTATCTATCAATTTTGCATTTTTATTTTCTTTCGTGCTTAATTATGTCTCTTGTGATCTGGGTTTGTTGTGAAGTTGCACTCTTTTATCTGCATCTTGAGCTTGTTGAGAATTTTGAAACATTTAACTTCTTATTCATGAACTTGAGCTATCTTTAGATTTGAGATTTATACGAGCTGCTGTGAAATTGCACCAGAGTGTACTCAATTAATTGAATTATGTGCTACCTGATGTGAGTTTTGGTTCTTTTGATCTTTCTCCTGAAGATTAGGTTATCAACTTGGCTTTGTGGGAGTCTATTTACTGACACCAGTGTTTCTTGGGCTTGATTTAATCAATTTGCTGAGATGGTTAATATATAGATGTCACCTTTTAGTGCTTGCATTAAATTATGTTCATGCTTTAAAGTGGTATCTGTTCCGAGTTGGGTATTAAAGACCCTGAGCTTTATTCATATTTAGGACTGGATTAGGTCATTAGGTGCTTATTTGTTTGTGTTGTTTTGTTATGTTTGATATGTTTCCTTAATAATATGATTGTTTATTCATCTCCAGTTATCACTCTATATAGATTACAGTTGACCTGAACTTTATCAGAACTCGTTGATTTTCATTTCATTCTTTTTTCTTTTCATTAGAAATACAGGAGTGTTTATGTATCCTTGGCAGGTACTTGGATTTGAGGATTTCATGAGTTTCCAAGACATGGTAGTGTTTTGGTAATGACATAGTAAAGGGAAAATCTTTATTTGTAACATCTGAAAATTAATATGGAGTCTCTAAGAAACTTTTTACAACACTGATATTATTTGCTCGCTTAGTTTTTTGATTGGGAAGTACTGGGCTTCCCTAGTTGTCATTTAGTTGTGTTTATGGGGTGTTTGCATTTTAGTTTGAGTTGTAGACGGCTGGGTGAGATTTGGGCAATTGTATATGGACCTTTGTTGTTAAGTTAGTTCATCAAGTATTGCTATGATCTTTCCCATCTTTCCAAAACTTTTGTGTTTTATTTTAGTACTGATATTCGTCAGACTGTTTTGCTCTGATCTTGGCAGATTCAGTGAGAATTGATGTTTTATTCATCTAGAAGAAGTTGAGAATTTTGGTTTATCTGAGAGCTGACCATTTCAGGGTTTCTTAAGTGCAAATATGTATCGGATTCATCTTGTTGACTTCTTATGTGCGAACATGTATTGGATTCAGCTTGTTGATTATGTGTTAACGCTTTCCTCCTTATTCAAAGTCTAATTATGACTTCAATATATTTGTGCTCCTTCCCCAAGTTTCCAATGATAAATTATATCTTGTTTGTTGACATGTATCCATTCCAACTGTATGCTGACCATATTTCACTTGACCTTCTACTTATCTTGTTTTTGAAGTTTCTGCTGTCTTATTGAATATAACCTATTTATCTATGAGAACCTTTTGTCCAACTTCAAGCTGGTCCTATTACTAAGTCAAATGCGCATTTTCAAAAATCTTCCACAAGAATTTTAGCTTATATCTTCTGAATTCTAAGTCTAGTATACACCTCCAGATTTCCTCCTAATTTTTTTTTTGAATTCTGCTTTACCTTTTAAAGTCCTTTTGCTTGACTTGTAAGTGGTGTTATCAAAAAAATTCTGGATTTAGTTAACTTCGAACTATATTTTGTCTTGTTGAAGTTTTAGACTCAGTCACAACTCAGATTTCATCATTTCATTGTTTCTTAGCTTTTTATTATCATTCTTTTATTTCAATCGACTGGTGTGCTGACGCTTGGTTTGATTAGGAACTGGATGAAAGGTCCCTATGGAAGAGCCGCTGGCAGGACCAGGTAGCCGAGTTGAAGAGGAGGAGCATGAACAAGGATTCTGAAGAGAACCTTTCATGGGGAGCTCGAATGCGCCGCCAGAGGGCTAGATCAACTGCCGAATAGGTTCATTAAGTACCACCGTCTACAGGTATTATCCTTTCTATCAGAATGTGAGTTGTGTGGTTATCTTTATAACCTCTCTACACTCTACGGATATTGTAAAGCCACCATTTACCTATTTTTAGCAGACACGAGCAGCTAAACCCACCAAAGTCGCGCTCTTGTTTGCCATGAGATCACAAGTGAAGAAAGAAAGGATCATGCTTGCCATACTTACTCATCCTATATATCATAATGTACAGAAGGGATGGTGCCAGTGTACTCTGGCTACGATGAACACTGATGTAAATATCACTCTATTTTGAAGTGTGTATATATTTGAGTTCAGTTTTGTTTTGTCAAACTGTATGCATGTCTCTAATGTGCTGCATATTGGAGGAAATCTTTATTTTCAGTAGGGTGTAGTTACATCAGCATGTATACAGGAATGAGTCTGAAATAGCTAAACTTGTCAAAAACTCATTTCGCAGAGCAATAAACACAAGGGTAAATTGTAGGAAACACCCTGACATTATTAATCACGCGCCTTTGAATTATGAAAACTTGCACAGTGACTTCTTGAGTTGTAACTTTTAATTTTTATGTTAAATGGTACAGATGGAGAGCATGTGAAAAACTCAATTTTTTAATTAAAAGAAGAATCCACCAGCACCTCATCTTTCTCCACAATCACCATCGCCTCCTCTCCATCGCCACTGGGTTCATGTATAACTTTTAATTTGGATATGGATTGACTTTTAATTTGGATATGGATTGGGTACAGAAATTTGATGCGAGCTCATAAGTTCTCTGAAGAGTAGGATGCATCCCTATTTGAAGAAGACCTAGCATGTAACCTAAGGTTGTTCTTTATGCAGCTCCGTCATAGCATGTCCCATGAGCAAGAGAAAGAGTGAATCTCTAAAAGCACAAATTAAGGACCGGAGAGGAACATTCAAGGTGTGGAGTGTGAAATCTTGCATACAGAAACTACTTTAAAGGAGTTGCGGAAACTTCAAGATCAGATTTCAACAAACACTAGAGCTAGAAGCACTTTATTTAAGCGTCAACGGGCACAATATGCTGCTCTTGCTGAGGAAAATGAAGGTTGGTCAAGGAACAATTGGCATTTCTACACACTGAAATATACAAGCATGCGATTATTTTGCAAATATGCAATGCATGACCTCTTGTATGTCTTGCAACTGTTTATGCTTAGTCTGTCAGTTAGGGTTTCTTTTTAGTGTTTGACAGTGGGGAATTGGTTGTGCTCTGTTCTTCTGTATCCCCGCGGGGCTGAATTGGTATTCAATTGTCGCTGTTGTTGCTGTGGGCGCATGTTGTTTGGTTCGTGGGTATGTGGCTTAATATATCTGCTAGCTCCTTCACTCGTCTCTCTCTTTCTTCCTTTGATTCAGATACCGTTGAGGAGTTGAAGGAACGACAAACCAAATTTGAAGAACGGATTGTGTTGGTACAGTCTAAAATTAGCAAGTGGGAGAGGGAAATGAGCGACCGAAGGAACCAAAAGTTGTACATTTTCACAGACAATCAATGAGCCCATGCGAGAGACTTGGAAGCTTCAGGCTGAAGCTGATGTAATGTGCTGCTTCTTCTATGTTTTATATTTATATTTCTCATTTATTATATACAATAGGCACTGGCATTAATATCTTTCGGGCTCATATGTCTGTCTTTGAGGTATGAATGTGATTCAACCATACAAAGCATTCTTACAAAGCATAATCTTGGCTTCCTTCCTGATACCCCTTTCAGCCAAGAGGTGGCTGCCAACCCCACATATAGAATTAAGAAAAAAAAAATATCTGGAGGACGACAAACTGCGCTTAGTCTTAAATATTAGTTTCCTTTATTTTCTGTAAATGTACAAGAGTATAATGTTGATATATTCTACATATGTGACGGCTTACTTTGAAATGCCTGTTTCAGTGTTTTTTTTTTACCTTCCATCTCTTAATTTATTTATACTCAAGGCTATTCATTTTAAGTCTTTCCTACGACATCTTTACTCATCACCAACTAGTTACTCCGTAATTTGTAAATGCCATTCTTTTGAGCAAGTTCCAGAATCTGACAGAAGCAATGCATTCACCTACCATGAAACTCACCTCTTCTTCCCATCTGCATCTGATGAATGGAGACAACATGAATTTTGTTTTTTCCCAGCACATTTCAAATGGATGTTGGCCTTTTGCTGTAGACGGTGCTAAAACTGATTCGGTTTCATTCAAGGACCATGATTTTATATTTCATTGATTGCTGAGTTTGTTGCTGGCATATTCTGTCCAGAAAGTAAGAAAAACACCACCTTTGTTTATATTGCATTTAGTTCCGCTCCTTTATTAAGATATCAACTAAACGCAGTGAAAGACTTTGTTATTAGTTAGGTCCCTCTACTTGTGAGTGCATGAGGCAGTTCATTATAGCGCACATGTGTCAAACCGTTGGAGATAGCATTGGTTTCAGGTTGTCGGGTGACATCTTTATATGAATAGATCAACATGATAACAAGAGAAGTATTAAAGAAATCAGAGAGGTGGCGGGAGTTGAAAGATCGAGTGGGAAGGGGGCACAATCAAAACTCCATTCAGGTGCTTCATCAAAGATGAGTTGTGCTTTACATACAGGAGAGTCTGACTAAAGTGGTTTGAAGGTCTATCTGATCGCTACATCCATTTATATCTTAATTTATTGGGCTCACTTACATCTGGTTCTCAATAATTGATACATCTGAGTTACAAATGCTGATGAACCATGAAGTGTGGACCTTTTACATAATGTTGTGTTCAAAAGAATTTTGGAGAAGACATGCACCTTTTCTTAAGAAACATGAGCATGGAATCCGTTTGGTTCTGTTCCTTCTCTCCCTTGAGTTTTGCTTTCCTAATTCAAGGATGGAGTCAGGGACAACATAAGATCTAGGTTTATAGAGAAAATAAAAGAAATTTAAGGTCTAGGTTGTACTCACTGTACAAAATAGTAGGAGGGAAAAATAAAGTTCTGCTGAGGAAAACATGAAATCAAGAAATTCGCTGTATCAATGTCCTGGTTTACATTTCCTGGATTTTTCAATGTCATATTTGGAAAGGGAAATGTAGCTTTGTCGATTATGATCAGCTTCTGAAGATATCCAAGTTCACTTGTTCTCATTTGCGGTTATTTTGTTATCCTGTTAGTCCTTTTGCCTAATTTCTTGCCTTCTTTCAGAAAGAAATATTGTTGCAAATTAACGTGTAGCTTATTTTTAGAGTTTTCACTAGAAAACTGTCATCATGCTTCATAATAACTAACTGATAATCAAAGAAAGATTAGCAGACTATAGTTGATATTGAGAAAAGTTTCCATTTTACTGTTAGTTGGTGGTACTGTATGTATAAACTTTTCGGTAAAAGACTATATATTTGTAATCCACCTTATGTAGTCTGACTTATGAGGCCCCGATTATCATCCTAGGGTTAAAAAAGATTAACATGTTATAATTGTAAAATAGTACACATGAGAAGATGTGACTTCATGACAAAGGCTAGCAGCAGAAGATATTTACACGAGGGAAATGAAAAAAAAGAGGGAAAGAAAATAAAGGCATCAAAAATATTCCCTAGAACAAATAACAAGTTAAAAGTGAAAAATGCAATATCTTTAGGAAGAGAATATTTGTGCTGAGTGATCAAGTCGAGCAGTGTTTTATAATAAAAGGCAGAAACAAATCAAAGAAGACAGGACCTTTTAAAAATCAGCAAAGAACAAATGATTTGGAGGATCCTTGAAGCAATATTAGCAGTTTAAGAAAATTGCAAATAGATTGGTATATATAATTTAATTATTCATCTTATGGCAACTAATAAAATAGCCTATGTCACGAAGAAGGTAGGAAGGAAAATTCAAAATTTGTACTATGGAAGAAGAAAGCTAATTAGGTCTATTGCAAACGAGGATAAAAAGATCCAAGGTGCAAGAAAAGTGAGGGATGAAAAGGAATTAACCCAAATTATTGAAGTAAAAAAAGTCCCTTGGGACAGTTCTCATTGTAATTTTTCTATCATGTGAAATCGATGTCACATACCATGTGCGATATGTTTTCTTCCAAGTTAATGGAGATTTAGAATTTTGATTTGTCCTGTTAGATACGTATGAATTTGCAATTATCTTATCCATTTGCATTTATGATCTGACTGATTTTCTGGTTTACCGTATCTTCTTCAGCTTCACAAACATGATATTTTATCTACCAATTAACAATTTTTCTTTGTGATATCAGCTTATTATTGTTCCCGCCTGCAGCTTTTAGGGGTTCTTGCTCATGTTGAAACTGAAAAGAATGCTGTGGAAGCTTTGGTTCAAATTGAAAGGCCTTTCAATGAAATGCAGATGTTGAAATCAGAAGTTGAAGATTTGGAGTATAAACTGGACGCACGAGCACAAGGTGTCAAATCTCCGCAGGAAATTCAGATACAGTTGAATGCTGAGCTGAGCAAGAGGTAACCCATCCTCCATGTACTAAGCGCCTTTTAAAGCTTGCTTCTGTGCTTCTTCTATATGCAAAAAGTCAATAGTAGCAACAGTCGTAAATGAAAGATTATCATGCGTATGTGTTAACATTAGCCATTGGGTCCAAGATTCTTGAGAGAATAAATAAACCTTGATTAATCCTTTAATTCACATTTTATCAAGTTCAATATCTTTGCATGTTCCAATTCATAATAATTGTGAATATGGTGGATTTAAGATGATCCTACTCAACTAGACAAATCCAACCTGTTCATAATTCCTCTTCTATATCCTTGTCAAATTAGATATTGAGATCTGGACCAGATTTGTAAACGAGACAGATTTATAGACCTATCTTAAACCTGATCTCATTTTCTTTTACTCAATTTACTTCTCTTCATTGGGATGTCCTGATATACATCAACAATTTATTGTCAACTGAAATAGAGTATTGGCTCATCAACCTTTTCTGAAATGATCTTGGCCCAATAGGGTGAAAGATTTCTTCCATAGGTAAGTCTGGAAGGATACACTGATTCCGCTAGCTTGATATAGAGCATGAGGGAGAATCACAAATTTGTAGAACTGAAGTAACCCTTTCAAATATTTAGAAGTTTTACATCTAACGGAATACCAATTGAAGCTAGAAAGATTGGGAGATGGAACACAAGCTTTTGATTCACAACCTTGTTCCATAGTTTTCTGAGACTTTGGGGTGGCAATTCTTGATCTGACACAACCAGACTGGAAAAATCTGAGTATGAGTAGATATGATTCATTCACTAACTTCAATGGATATGAATGAGTCAGGCAATTGTGATGATCCATAACTTTGATTGGTGAGGGTATGGACAGGGCAGGGCCAACTTTACTCGATGCATTCGATAGAGGTCAATAAGTGGCTTACAATAGGGTGAAGAGGTTTGACAGGGTATGGACCAAGTAACAATGTGATATGCAAGCGGGTGACTTCAGTATAGGCCATGCCCATTTTAAGCATTTGGCTTAGCCCAACCCAAACCGGCTCTTTTTCACCTCAAGTATAAACTAGCTTTAATGAGAGCTGATAGACTAACTAATGTAACTTTGCCGGCACAAACTTTAGTCCCTAAATGATATTTGTGTCAAAAGGTAATAGAGCATTAGTTAGTTAAATAGGCAATTCATTCTCATTTGGTTGTTTTAGTTTCCTTTCAAGTAAATTAACCTTTGAAGCTTTTTTGATTTCCCTTGCGGAAACAATTATTTCAAGGATTTTGGAGAGCAGAAACATGCATATGGTTCCTATCATAAAGAAATGTTAATTGTGGTTGAAATAGTACCAAAATATAGAACTTATGGTGTAATAATATGATCAATCATGCAAAAAGTTGCAATGCATTACGCCGTATAACTTAAAAGGACAAATATAATAACCTTAATGGCCAATGAGACCTAGCTCACTGGTAAAGGAGTGGGAGTGGGTTGTGGGGAGTCCCAGATTCAAGTCTGGCTACGACCTATATTTCAAATAATGATGATGATGGTAACCTTAATATGATGCAATACGATTCTTAAATAAAAGTTTTATGACTCTAGGGTGTGATATGTAAGTTGAGGAAGATGATCTTAGGATATATGACCGATTTGGAAAACACACAGAAGAGATTCTAACCTAAATTATAATTAGCTATAACCTGGAATTGAATCAGTTAGAAGTCACAAATTTTACCTTCAAATTGTAAACAAATGAAGTGGTATTGAAACAATTTTGTCCCAATGATGCAAAAAACTTGCTGTTTTATGATCCTGCCTGCTACTTGTTTCAATTTAGATCAACTCAGATCAACTCCAAATGAAGAATTTTGAAATTGACTCATATTCAGATCTGATTTATTTTAGATAAACGGATTTGAGAAAATTGGAGTTGAATCTCATGTGATAAAGGTTCCCAAGCATGAAGACGTCAATATGGTTCAAAATGAGGTTGTTTGGGTGAGAAAGAAAAAGAAAAATTAGGGTTTAAAGCAAAAGACGTTTAATTAAAGCAAAAGACAAGAGGATGCTGAGCTACAATAACATTTTTTATTTTTTTTGAAATCATCAAGAAGAGAAACTAACAGGGTTTTGGAATCAACAAGCAACAATAATCTTAGCGAACAAAACCTGAGTACATTGGTGAACTCACCCGTCAATCTTTTCTTTGTGGAGCTAACTGCTCCAAAAGCTTCTTTGACACATTCATTGCTTGCCCTCGCAAAGTATGAGTTATGCTACTATTAAACTCTTTTAAGAAGGTAGTGAACGTGGGGGGGCTTCATTAATTTTAACTTTTATTTTATTTAACTCATTAATCATGAAATTAAATTCAACTAATGAGACTTATCAAGGGAGTACCTTCGTACATGCTGAGAAGAAAGACGAGCAAAAGAGGAGGAGAGTCCACTATAATCTTAATACAATATATGGAGAACTCAAAACAAAACCCTAAATCCATACACCACAATACAAACTCATACCCTGGGCTCTCACAAATATGAAAATCCAAAAGAGAGGAGAGAAACTCAATGAGAGAGAATTGACCCTTAATTATAGATTTTTGTTGGTCCTAAGTCCTACACAAAATATATCCCAGTCCTCTAAACTTTTGTTCTTGTTTTTCACTTTCTCATTTTCCTCCTCCTCTTCCTCTTTCATCCAGCAAGATTCCTCTTACTG
Organism: Agave tequilana; assembly: GCA_038442645.1. NCBI lineage: Eukaryota > Viridiplantae > Streptophyta > Magnoliopsida > Asparagales > Asparagaceae > Agave > Agave tequilana. The sequence goes on along the minus strand of JAVJIF010031310.1, from coordinate 100,859 downwards.
TCTGAGTGCTCAAAATAGAGGCCGACTCCAAAACACAAGTTGAACCTGGTTCCACCCAAAACAGATGGAAACTCAACAAATCTCCACCTGGCTCAAAGACAAAATAACACTAAACTCGCTCCACCTCTAAGTATGTCCAAGTGCGGTGTAGATTAGACAAGTTTAGACCTTTGCACGAAGTTGAATACTCAAATGATTGTACGAATTCAAAAATTGGAAGTGGAGGAATCTAGTCTCACAACTGCATTGGCCCCACTTAACCCAGATACACACTGAATGTTGAACAAAGATATTTTTCATAACATCTGAGCTAGACTCTGCGCTTGACATTGTCATGTCCTGTCCTGGATGTGTATTGATCTCCGGACTGGATGATAAATTCTGTGAAATCTAGCAAACTCTGCAGCACATAACAACTTGTATTGGGGCATTGTGGGCCCATAGAGTGAGTGAGAAATTTCGGGCTTTTTTTTTTGGGCATATTGAGGCCTGAGTTCCTGTTTGCGTCCACTCCGTCCAAACCCTTGAAGAGAATCCAGTGAATTCTGGAGAGAGACAGGCTCACAGCTAGTGAGAGAGGGAGGGAAGGAGAAGCAGAAGCAGAAGCAGAAGCAGAAGGGGACCAGCAATGAGAATTAGACGCAGATACAAGTCATGTTAATCGTGGGAATCAGCTTCTGGTGTCCTTTCCTTGAGCTTCTCTCTCTCTCTCTCTCTCTCTCTCTCTCTCTCTCTCTGTGGACTGTCTTTTAGCTGGGAAAAACATAACGCACAACGTAGAGCAGCACGGGGAGGAGATGATAGGAGAGTCTTAGATACACCAATACATCAATTAGAGATCTTTTTCAAGTATCAATAATGTTCTCCCAATCTTCATTTTTTCCCCTTCCAGCAAAAACATACAGTCTCAACATGATATCTTGCTTATTGAACGACTGCACATGTTATACTTTTCAACCCAAAAATAAACCCAGAAACTATGTATATAGGACTTGTTTAATAAACGATTCCGTGTGCAATACACGTCGACCATAGCACTTGAAGAAAAGTTCGTTCAGTATTTTTAAGACTTTTGCTTCGACTTTAGAGTGTAGAATTTTCCTTTGTTGGAATTAGAATTTTCGATCTGTCATCTATACTCTGTTGCAATAACAATTTAAGACTTAAGAAAAGAGGTGCGAAGCAAAATAGCAATCCCCCACAAAACCCCACCCCAACCCCAAAAAAGGTGGCAGTTAAATGTATCTTTTTCTTCTCTTTTTTTTTTTTTTTTTGGCGTGGGGGGTTTGGTCAAGCATGAAATATGAGCATACGATCAAAGTTGACATTCTTTTATGATTGTTTAGATTTACAAGTGCATATATACATGCATACAAGATGCGCTATGCATTAATTAAGTATAAACAAAGAAACAAATTCTTCACACTGTTTTAGACATCTGATCAATCAATAATCAGTATTAGCTCTATGATTAATGATTCCACACAATCTCTCCCAACAGAAAATGACATCAAAATATTTAAAATTATAGTTATATTAGAAGTTAAATCATGGCCGGTACACTGCTGTCACTCTTTTTAATTACTCTCTCTCTCTCTGTGTGCGTGTGTGTTTTTTTTTTTTTCTTTTGTAGAAAACATGATCTCTTTTTAATTATTCTCAATTCAACCAAGGCACTCTTCATTTCGCCCTCTGAATCTTTTGAACTCTGAATCTTTTTCTTTAATATTTATTGTCTAGTTCACGCCTTTTTGGTTGCAGTGCGAACGAGAAAGATTAAAGGAAACAGAGTAAACAAAAGTAAACTAAAGAGTTGCAATAAATTCTGGAAGAAATACAAGGAACACAAAGGAAGCGGAGAGATGTTGCAACTATGTAGCAAGCTCACATAGAACAAAGAGGGAAGAAAGACTAAAATGTGAATGGCTGAATGTGGATGTTTTAAAGTTTGGACGGTTAGGGGCTTTAAATGCTTCATGTTGCCTTGTGATTTGATAACAGTATTAAATGGAAATCTCTGCCTCAGACATGACAGTGAAGAGACCCAGATCTCTGCTTCATGGCACCATGTGAGACTCATAAACTCAATACTTGTTCATTGCAAGTTTGCATTTTGCATTGTCATTCTGGCAAAAATCTTTTTGTTCTTAGCATTGTAATAGTAAATATAATAGTACCATGAAAATTAAACTAGCAACATGTAAAACCCACACACAAAAGCCATTTGATGTTGAAGATTTTTAAGACAATAATAGATTTTGGGCAATTCTTGGATGAACGGTGACCCTTTTCATAATTTTCAAGGGAGATCGATGGTATTATATTTGTTTCAACTTTCACATGATTTTCCAATTGTTCAATTTTTATTATTTTTTTAAAAAAAAATCATTTTGTCACAGAGAGGTAACAAATGAACTGTTATATGGGGAGGAATATCAGAGTTCAACTTAAAATTACGGAAATAAATTAAAAAAAGAAAAGAAAATTAAAGTAATCTGGAAGAGTATGTGTGTGTGAGCACATATTTCCTACCATGACCGCAAGGAATCCAAGACAGGTGAGGATCAGATAAGAGCACATAAATCTGAAGGGGGTTGGAGACGGCATGGAAGTTTCTCAAAGTTGGTGATATATAACTAACACCGAAGTCCAAACAAATGGAACTCAAAAATGTCAGAAAGTCAAGGTAATGTGATGGGATTGACATGAGAGAAGAGAGAGTGACAGACAATGTGAATGTGAAATTAGTATCAAACCTAAAAGTATTACTGATTACAAGGGATGGTGGTCTCCCATGTGCTTTCCTGGTTACATAAAAAAAAATAATAATAATAATAATAATAAAATAAAAAACAAGCTTCAGTTGATTTCTTGCTAACCCACTTGTACCACCAGCATGTGAGAAAAAAGAAGCCAACATGGATGATACAGCCCAGCCCAGCCCAATAAAGATCACACAGCTTCTTCTGGCTTGTTGCAGTGATGGAGATGGGAGAATTTTGTGTCGATTTAATTTAATTAACACAGCGTTAAGTCTGCTATGTATTGGGTTAGGTCAAGGTCAAGAACTCATCTAGATCTAGCCAAACTGGCCAGTGTCTATATTTTGACCAGCCACACTCATTTTAGTTAGATCATAGACCTGACACTAAAATTTCTTCTAGAAATGATTGAAATAAAGACATATAACCAATCCCCTCCTCCAAAGTAATTTGTTTAGTTAGATCGCATTGCACTTGAGGCCATTTGATTTGTTTAGTTAACAATCCAAGGTTGAATGTTTCTTACCCTTAAAAGTGGATTTTAATTTTCCCTGATAATTGAGTGGGTGTATACAAGCAAGAGAGAGATCCAAGATTCATTGTGAGTCAAAAATAAAATGGATGATATGGAGCTCAACATTTTGGATATAAGGTGTAAAGATAGTGCACAAAGAAGAAAGCAGTCCTCGACAATTAACATATTTGATTCCCATTCTCCACAAGGCATATAGGATATGATCTTCTCATTCCTTTTATATATGGTTCTCATGTTTTGTTGACAAGCAGCAGCAGCAGCAGCAGCTTCTTCTTGGACTCGGACTCTCCAATGTTGGTGTTCCAGCACAGCAATATTATGAAGGAAAGATATTCGTCCATTTCGTGGCGGGCCTGTGCGGGACCCACCACTGGATGTTGCTAGACAAGTCATGATTGCTCCGTAATTAGATTTGATGCAGTTATTAGATCCTTAGTTTGATGTATGCAAGTGTTTATGGTAACTAAATATTCTGCCGACAATTTGAGGTTGAGGACCTGAGGGAGGGGGGGAGAGAGAGAGAAGAGAGAGAGAGAGAGAGAGAGAGAGCCGCCCATTTGTGTTTAAAGAAAGGGTTTGAGATTCTGCTACTAATAATAATTAAGTAGCAAAAGTCGTTTCTAGGGGCTTTCATTCACCCACCTCTCTTGTTTGTCTTCATTTCTTCGTGGTCGGGGTCCACACTCCCCATGTTTCTAGCCTATTTCTTTTTAGTGAATTTTCTATGCTAAAATTTCCATTAAACAATATATAATAAAATAAAACCAGTCTACTGCAAAGTCTCTTATATGCGTACAAGTAAGGTTGTCAAATATGGAAGTTGATTGATATACAAGTAGTGCAACAAATACAAAAATAATTCAGTGCATATTGGATTTATCACTCATTTTTGGGGGAGATATATGTGATCCTAAAGCAACATCAGCGTTTAGGATAAATTAACATCAAAAAGTTATTTATTTATATATGTTCAGTGAAATGGAAATGATAGTCAAACCCCATGAACAAATAGATAATAATAATAAATTAAGAAAAGCCAGATGAATCCACCTCCCTCGTCGAATAGGATTTGGTTTTGACCTGAAAAGTGAAGGGCGTTATCAAAATATTATAACCCAACTCTTCCGACTGCTGCGTCTATTTCTGTGTGTTGTATTGCATCTATTTGTATATAAACACATTGCTATAGTGAATACTTAATTAGTTTTTAGTGAAAAGCTACTAACACCTAACGTGGTAACAAAAAGTGCAATATTAGATCACGCGAGATGCTAGCTTCATAACCTGCCTCCAACTTTCGCTTACTAAAATAAAGTAGGGTGTCAAGGGCGGGGTATAAATGTACACATTAACAATGCTATAAAATCCAGAGGCTACTTATTAAGTGTCAAAAAACAGGAAAAATTGTTCTTGAAACCAGATTATTTACTTGGACCTTGAAATACAACTGGTGTCATATATGGATGCTCAGACTCCGCGTTGCTCAGCTTGTGTGCGCGCGCGCGCGCGCACAAAAGTGGATGGCAACTCATCGTCTCATTTGTCCTCCACGGTCAGTGCAACCGGCTGGCCTCGATCGGTGAGAGAACAAAGGCTCCTCACGAGTCATCGATTCAAATCTCACAGTGCGGACATTTATTCTCCTCTCACTGCGGTTCAGATAAGACCTTAAGTTTGCTTCTCAAAAGTCGCGATTGAGTTAATTAGACGGGAAAAAACTCATATTCATATGATACTACTTTTCTACTACAGTTGTTGGTATTTTATTTATCAGTGCAGGCAAAAGCAGACTGAATTGCTCCAGCGCATCAGGAAGAGGAAACAATAGTAGACTAATTATTGATAAAAATCTCTCAACCCACAAGAAACAGAAAGCTGCTGCTCCTTCTTCCGCTCTCCGGTTTTCACTTGTACTACAGTACTGTGTGCTGCTGCTGTTGCTTTTGCTGATTCCAAAAAATCTGACACCCTCTCCCTCCCTCCCTCCCTCTCTGTAATCACCACAGTGTGAAGGAAAAAAATGAAAAAGAAAGAAGCAACCAAGAGATAACGAAAGAAGAAACAAGAAGCTTCTCTTCTTTTTCCTCCTTTTCCTTTCTTTGTTGTTATAATTTTTTATTCGCTTTTCAAATTTTCCTCACTGTTTTTGTTATTATTAATTTCCATGTGTCAGTCAATAGATCACCGACACTAAAAATGCTGGCGTGGAATGCGAATACGTGTGTGTGTGTGTGAGAGAGAGCTAACAAGCCCCGTTGCATTGACGTGCTGTGATTGGAATGGGGCCAAACTATTTTAGTTCCATTTATTAATTTATTCTCTCTTCAGAAACCTTTTTTTTTTTTTTTTTTTGTTTATTGCATGAAACCCATGTTCTCCTTTTGTTTTTATTTTATTATTATTTTATCTTGAATATATATATTAACTTCCAACTTTCCACCCTGGCGAAACAAATCACACGAGTAATCATACATAAGAGACCATCTTTTTAACAATTTGTATTTTTTTTAATCTTTTTTAAAGGTAATTTATAAAAACAAAGAGAAGAAAAGAGACCCTTAAAGCTAGCTCTAGACTAGCAACATGCCCTCCTTCACTTTTGAGACTAGATGGATTTTAGTTAGAATGGTAGGCAAGCTATCCCCATCAAGCCTTACACCTGTTCACATTACCTCTTTTTTGTATCATTTTTCTCTCACAGTGCAAGAAAATAGGAGCTTGGAATGTGACAGATGTTATTCACCTTCAAGTTACCAGGGTGGGCAGCTTGATTCAATAATATATTTCGGATCTCTACAGAATGATGAATAACATATGTCACATTAATATACAAATTGGTTTGGGCGCAGTAACTTGAAGGTGTGATTCAGAGAGCAGACAGGTAGAGTAAGCTCCTATTTGGAACAAACAGTACTAATAAATATTCCATCCTTGAATTGAGAGTAATTTTCAGGGAAGGGAGGAGAGCAGGTGACACGTGAAACAACATATCACTTCTATATTCCTTCCTTCTCTCTCTCTCTCTCCTTCTTTCCCTGATTCATGAAAGATGGATGATATTACTACTGCAACAAGAAGAAGAAGCGGCGGCGGCGGATAAGGCAACAAACATTAATAACTGAGAGAGAGAGAGAGAGAGAGAGATGTGAGAGAGAGAGAGAGAGAGAGAGTGAGTGTGTGTGTGTGTGTGTGTGTGTGTGTGAGAGAGAGAGAGAGAGAGAGAGAGAGAGAGAGAGAGAGAGACGAGGAGGGAAGCAAGCACAGAAGAGAGAGAGAGGAGAAAAAAGAAAAGTGGTATCCAACCAACACCAATGACCAATCTTACAACGGGGCCCACAGGTATACATTACAGTACACACACTCTCTCCCTTTAAAACCAAGCTCCCTCTCCCTCCTCTACTCTTCAGGAAAGAGATCAGAGTCAGAGCGAAGCAATTTCAATGGCTCCTTCCTCCTCTTTATCGTCTCTAGACACCAGCAAGACTACCAAGCTCGAGAGATACAACAGCTACCTCCGCCGCGTCAGCAGCGCCAAGATCATGGCTGCATCCTCCAAGCTCCTATTCAGGGCCACACTCCTCACCGCACTCCTCCTCATCCTCCTCTTCACCCTCAATTACCCACCCCTCTCCCAGACCCAGTCCACTTACAACTCCCACCGCAGCCTTCTCTCCTCCGCCCTCTATGGCAGCGGCGGAGACCTCCTCCTCCTCCCCTCCAAGAACAGCGGCGCCGCCTGGGAGAAGCAGGTCAGGAACTCCGCCACCCCACGCATGAACGGCGGAATGTCCGTCCTAGTGACGGGGCAGCGGGGTTCGTCGGCACCCACTGCTCCCTTGCTCTCAAGAAGCGTGGGGACGGCGTGGTCGGCCTCGATAACTTCAACTCCTACTACGACCCCTCGCTCAAGAGGGGCCGGCAGGCCATGCTGGGCGGGCATGGGATTCTTGTGGTGGATGGTGATATCAACGATGGCCCGCTGCTCGCCAAGCTCTTCGACGTTGCGGCCTTCACCCATGTCCTCCATCTTGCAGCTCAGGTACCGTATTATTATATGATCTCACCAATCATCAATCATGAATCTAATCAACAAAAACCAATTATTAATTTGAACAGGCTGGTGTCCGGTATGCGATGAAGAACCCTCAATCCTACGTCGCCTCCAACATCGCCGGACTGGTTAACCTCTTTGAGATAGCGGCAAAAACTGCAGACCCGCAGCCTGCGATAGTGTGGGCCTCATCATCGTCGGTCTACGGGCTCAACACCGAGAACCCCTTCTCGGAGCTCCACCGCACGGACCAGCCTGCTTCGCTCTACGCAGCAACTAAAAAGGCCGGTGAGGAGATTGCCCACACTTACAACCACATCTATGGCCTCTCCATCACTGGCCTGCGTTTCTTCACTGTCTACGGGCCGTGGGGCAGGCCCGACATGGCCTACTTCTCCTTCACCAAGGACATCCTCAACGGGAAGCCCATCACAGTGTTCCAAACCCCAGATGGGAAAGAAGTCGCCCGAGACTTCACTTACATTGACGATGTTGTCAAGGGGTGCATCGGGGCGTTGGACACCGCGGAGAAGAGCACCGGAAGCGGAGGGAAGAAGAGGGGACCGGCGCAGCTGAGAGTGTACAATTTGGGAAACAAGTCGCCGGTGCCGGTGGGCAAACTGGTGGGGATATTGGGGGTTGCTGGGAGTGAAGGCAAAGAAGAATGTAGTCAAGATGCCGAGAAATGGAGATGTACCCTACACACATGCTAATGTGAGCTTGGCCGAGCACGATTTTAGGTACCGACCGACCACCGATCTCGCCACCGGACTAAGAAAGTTCGTCAAGTGGTACGTTGGATACTACGGGATCAAGTCGCCGGTGAAGGGTGGGGGGCAGAAATCGTAGAAAAGATCAGGCGGTAGCATGGAGGCCGGGGGTGGCTGTGTTACATGTAAATTTCAAGGGTATAGTGGATCCAAAAAGAAATTGGGTTGGTAAATGTTAATTTTACTGCATTTGGTGTTTTGTCCTCGACGGCCAATTTGTATTATTATTATTATTATTATTATGTATGATGACAATCGAGCAAGTGTTTTTATTTAATCATTGGATAAGAGAAGATGAGAAAAGGTGAGGACAGGGGTCTCTCTTTAGATTTTATTTTCCTCCTCCTTTATCCCCTTTGTTCTCTACGTTTATGTACGTCTCCTCTTTTGTCGTTGTTTGTGGAATATTTTCTTTCTTTTGTATTGTTATAAAATAAAGGGAGTTTTGCTGTGGGATGCAAATCCTCAGAGTTTCTGATCAACATCAACTGGCTTTTAGCTTGATTATTATTATTATGTGTGCCGACAAAATCTAGACCCATAATTTGTTTGTATTAGCATATACAAGGCAAGTATGAAGAGCACATCAAGAGAAAGCAATATTCCACAAGTACTGTATATGGGCATAGAACTACATTATTAGTCTCTTATATTATTATTATTATTACCAGTGTTATTGTAAGTTTGTGACACAGTATGAATGAATATTGAATCACTGGCATGATTATAGAGCTGAAATATCCAGCAAATTCAAGCTTCTTCCTAAGCTTCTCTCGGCCATGAATGTGAAAGCAATGTTATGAAAAAGAACATATTTACATAACAAAACTCTTACAAGAAGAATAACTAATTAGCAGCCATATGTCCCAATCCTTATCAAAGCATGTTAATAGTGTGTAGAGTACCGAATAATTTAAACAAAACAAAAATACAAACTTGCATCACTAGAATACTCTTTTGAGTAAAGATTGCAAAATGACTTGGAGGATGCTTAACAAAAACAAAGTAATACCTGAACTAGGGCGGCCGGCCCGCAAGTGTTTTCGCTCAGTTTCGGTGTGTTCAATGAATCTCGAAGCCATTTTTGTATTCAACAAGAGTTGGAGCCATTGATCACCACGGTTTCCAGTCTCAAAGCCATCAGTACTAAATAAGTTCTATGGTTGACGGACTCCAAGGACTCTTCTAGTAAAATACACAATTGTACCGAGGGAAGAGAGTGCTTGTTTTAGCTTTGCTTCTGGTCTCCAAAGAAGTTGGGAGCAGCCACCACTGGATTCAGAATTTTTATTAAGACCTAACTAATGAAAACCTTATTTGAATGGGTGTCTTTCTTTTCTCTCCTCAATGTTTTGTAATTTAGTAGAATAATGGTGTGCACGGGCCTGTTAAGCCAGCAAGGTCCCCAGTTATGTCAAGGGGAAGGGGAAGGGGGAAAAAAGGGTGATGGTTACACCCGGTACCATATCTTGTTGAGGCTTTACTACTAACTAGTCCATGACTAGTGGCGTGGCGTGTTCTATGGTTTGGAAAAACTTTCCTGTGTTGAGGAGGGAGGGAGGAAAGGAACACAAAGCATCTATTTCGCTTTCAAAAGATTATATCACAATAGATGTTTCAAGAAAAAATAAAATAAAATCAAAAAAGACTGATAGACAGTTCACTGAATTGAACATGGCATCTGCGACAATAAAACTACAATTAACCACCACACTGACATGATCAAACAAACAGATTTGGCAGTGGTTAAAGTTAAACTGAGCGAACATGATTTAAGTCTTACAACACAGCTTTAAATGATGAAATCTGATAATGTGGTAATAAGCATTAAAGATTAACTCAAATGTAATCAAATACTTTAAAAATGTCCAAACACGGTAACAAGGGAAGTTCAACTTCTATGAATCAACATTGGACATTTCAAACACTTCAAAGATCATCACTAATGTGTTGGCCAATAGAGTGAAGGAGGTATTGGGAGATATGATAGATGATAATCAAACTGTCTTTTTGAAAGACAGAAATATTTAGAGTCTACAGCAGTTGCGCAGGATGTGATTCAATTCACCAATCGGAAAGAGACATCAGGATTTATGCTAAAGCTGGACTTTGAGAAAGCATATGATACGGTGGAATGAGGCTGTATATTGGAAGCTCTGCAATCTGGGGGGTTCCCATCCTTATGGACTTCCTGGATTACCTGTGTCTGAGATCCGCGAAGGTTATTATTATGGTGAATGTGAAATAGTGAGTTACTTAGATTTTGTAAAAGCTCCTCAAATGCATCACGTTGCGATATATCGAATATATTCATTTCAGATATCGACCGACATATCAGCCCATATCGGTCCAAAATGATATCCGATAAAATTTTGCACTTATCCTATAATCTCAGATAAAATATCGATATCTCGACCTATATACCGGTATATCGGCCGAGATTTAAAACAGTGATAGCATCTCAGGAACTTGATCATTAACTTTTGCTAAATTGTGATGAGTAATAAAGTATGCTTGTGAAGTAATGATGATTTTCAATCGTGATGCTTCACACTTGCCATGCCTTCCCTGTATTCTACTACCAAGTATCATAAATTTAGTTTGTAATCCTTATAACATATATCAAACAACAGACAAGTCATGATATATTATGGGGTTGCTGCTAGCTGCTTGTACAAGTGTTAAACAAGCAAATAAATTTGTAAAAGCAAGCAAGCTCTCACTCTCAGTGGAGAATATGCCCCATGGAAGCCATAAGCTAATGAATATATTAACTGGTGAAGTGTAAAGCTAACATGGCACTACAGTGTTATTTCATGTTCCATGATAGAGAAAGAAGGATTGGGGAAGGTTAATGTTGGATGGAGAGATGCCATCTCCTGCCAACTGGGTGGGGCACCGCATCATAACGGCCCATGTGCATGCATGCCCATGGTGACTCAATTGAAATCTCAAGAGCCATTGAGTGGCCCCCACAAAGCCCACCTCAACAACCTACAGCATTTAGCTTAGTGGGAGGGGGCCCCTACTACAGAAGGATTTATCTTTTTTGCTATGTTGCTGTTTGTTCTTCTATTCCTAGCTAGTGATGGAAAACTTCCTTCACAAATACATTAGGTATGATACACACACACACACACACATATACATACTCTATTCTTTGCTATAAAGTCAGGCTAAAGCATAAAGATGAGAGAGAGAACACTTTACAGTCAGAAGAGAATACAGCCTAAAAAGTTCCTCTAAAATCATCTGCAATTAAATTTTACACCTTCCAAGAGACATTAAATGCTACAGATCTAAGAATATCAGGTGATCTCAATCATGCATGGAATCAACTTTACATGTCCTTTTCTAGGGTTTATGTCGCCTTGAATGAAAAATGGGTTCTTAAAGTTAAAGGCTCGCTCCAACAGCCCATTTGTTCTCCATTTCATGTATCAGTCATAAATACCGTGCAGTCTATGCAAATTGGCAAACTCGTGTCTAGGAAACCAGTATTTGGCACGACACCATACCATACATGAAATAAATAGGAAAAGTTTCCCACTCACAAGACGCTGTTTTTATGCCATTAGGACATTTTCCAAATCCCTTTCTAATACTTGCTCAACTCAGGGTTTTTATTGTTTGAGAAACTTCAAAAGAAATTAGGAAAAGGAAAATTTTTGAATAACTAAATCGATTTGAAATATGACAGTTCATGAAAATAACTGTTCAATGGAGAAGTTTATATGCATATAGATCAAATTTTATTTTCAAATAAGAGTTGCAAGAAAGAAAAAAAAATAATGGTTTCCAAGTTGCTTTCTTTTGGTGTTCTTCTTCCCTCTTTCTTCTTCTATTTGTCTATAGTTCCTCCCTTCTTACATCCCCTTCTTTCTCGGTTATTTTTAGCTTCTTTCAATTTTTCCTTATCTTTTGGTTTTTTGCATTTATAAAAGAATTTAAAAAGTAGTTAGGCATTAGGGGACAGCTATGGTGCCCAAAGCCACCTAGAGTCTTCTTCAACACTATGGGGCCGTTTGTTTCGCGGTAAAAGACGTAAAAGTCCGTAATTCGTAAATGACTTACAATCCAATTACAATTACGGCGTTTGTTTGAACCGTAATTCGCAAAAGACTTACATAACTCAATTATCACTCACTTGCAACTAAATTATCACTCACAACTAAATTATCACTCACTTACAGTTCGGTTACAGTTAATTTTGTGGCCATGCAAATTTGTATTATTTTTTATATTAATATTAATTTTTTTAATATTTAACATTTTTAATATTTATTTGCAATATTAAAACTTTTTAAATCACCAAATAGTTAATTTTATGGTCAACTTTTTCACTTACGACTTACACATTACGACAATCAAATACCGTAAAATACAATACATTTTCTCACTTATAACTTTATACTACTAACCAAGCAGCATAAAACTTACATGCATGTAACTCATTTACAACTGTAAACGACTTTACCAATTATGACTTACGAATTACTGTCAATTACGACAACCAAACATACCCTATATGGATCTAAAATTCATGCAAATACAAAGAAAATCTCTTATGTGCTGTTTAGGAATGGATTAGGTAACCGATTAAGGAAATCAACCCTTCTTAACCTCCCAAACACAAAAGAAAAAGTTGGGCATGGAGAAAAAGGGTTAACCTGTCTTAACTTGATAAACTGAAGTATTAAAAGTATTAAAATAACTCATCTTGACAGATTAAGAAGAGTTAACCACTAAAAACGAGAGGTTTACTAATCCACCTCTTTCAGCGTATTAAGCAAAAACCTCTGTTTATATAGAGAATACCGGATAATATTTTCTCTATCCAACACAATGAAGGCACAAGAACCAATATAATTCTTAATTAAAAAGCATCTTACACCAATAAAGCATCAGTGGACAAATTTAGAAAAAGAATTAAAACTTCAGCTACAGCCACACAACATACCTAAGGGCATCCACTTAACATCTCCACTAACTTTCTCTCAATGAGCTTCTTAGACCTCGCCCTGGCCTCCAGACCCACCCTCGTTGCCACCATTCCCTTGATTGACAAATCCCCCACCAAAACAAGCTGGTCGTCTATCATCATTAGCGTAATTTATCCGAACGGACCTCCCATTTAATTCCTGTAAGTAACACATTGAGAAAACAATATTTTCAGAACATATCAATGAATTTAGCATCCAACAAGAATTCTGAAAGCCCATTATAACTTTTAAAAGAACAATCAAAATAACACCACCCACCCGAATACTAACAAATAATATCATTAAGGATAGTATGGATAAGCCTTTCAGGGTTTCAATGAATAATTTCAATACAAACGCATGTTAGATTTTTATACTATTTATATAGACTATTAATAATTGCACATCATCGAATAATTAAAAAAACAAAAAATATAAGGATGGTTGCAAAAACAATTTTAGTGATTCCTGGAACTCTAAAACGATCTTAACAGCAACGAGCTAGATCTGCAAGGACTTATTCTTATACCTGGCCATCCATGCCAGACTTAGCTGTGCTGGCATCCTCATCGTTCTCAAAATTCACAAATCCAAAGCCCCTGATCTTCCTGTTTCTCTATCCAGAACCACTCGTGCTGCATCATAGAAAAAGGAAATAAAGAAAAATGTAAATAAAACCACAAAACCAAATTAAGTTCACCGTCAATAGCTAACCTATAGGAAACAAATAAATATTTATGTGAAATTTGAGTAGACAATCTATTCTTCACCCGCTTAAGTGCCAAGTTGCTCTCAGTACTCTTTTATGTAGCATGGATACTTCATACGCGGAGGCTTGTGGTGTCGGGCACGCATCATTGTCTTCTATTTTTATGTACTTTTTAGAATTTGTGTTTGTCGCTGCATTGTGTCATGTCGAATTTTGGCAACATAGATGAATATGCTAAGTTTCTGACTTAAAATGAACTGTTTTTCTATTCAAGATGTCCCAACTGAGGCAACTCAGCAGCAGTTCACAAGAATAACTAAAAGAAGAATATCACATAATAAATAAAAACAAAAACTAACCTTCAGTCGCAGTACCGAAGCTGCTGAAGGCCTCCTTGAGCTGTTGATCATCGGTTCCAAAGGAAAGACCTGATAATAGACAACAAAGGGTCAAGATATTGGAGTGGATTTTTATTTGGGTTTTGGCAGACGTTATCATCTAAGCCTCATGATAATTTTTTCACACTCTAGGGGAGTTTTGAGGATTATTCCATTTTTGTGATAACTGGAACTAGATATTATAGAGTTTGGTCTGCTCATCGACATGGGAAGGCCCCCTCTTACACAGTTCCATTGGAGGCTAGCATCAAGTGAGAGGCACCAGGTTGCCAGCCAATCATAAACCATGGTCCATTTCAAAATTCGAGTTGTGCATGTCTTGCACTGCATTATTTTGCCAAAATTTGTTCGATTAAGCAATCAGTTTTAGACATTTATATGAAAAAGTTTGGTAGATGGTGCAAGGATAGTTTCTTCTGCTGCATCAAATAGTGCAAGAAAAGTGTTGTGTATATCATGACAATCATAAACTTGGGAATGTTTTCTCATTTACACTGTGTCCTATATCATGGTTCAAAGATGAATGCAATCTTTGAACTCAATGTCTTTAGCAAATGGTATCATCTTCTCTATTATTCCGTACCCTTTGGTTAGAATTTTGCAGGTTTTCTCCTCTACTGTATGAGAATAAATTGCATAAACAATCAGGTAAGGTTTTCCCGCTGCCAACCGGCATACCAAGTATGGGACTAGATGGCGCGTTGGCTTTATATGATTCATCAAGGGGAAATGCTAATTAGGTTTTTGGCTTTCTGTGGTGCCTCAAAGTTGAACTCAATAACAAATGTCATCTTTTTCTTTTTTATTCAGTGATTAGGTTGGTTGCTCCTCTGTTGCAAGGGTTTAAATTGCAAAACAAATTAGGCAGTTCTCAGGTCATAGGATTATGCCTAAGCCCTCTCTTGTTAATAAGTTCCTTCATTTGATGCGAGGTTGACTCATAAAATTTATTCAACCTATCATTGATACTTGGTGTGCAACATTCGGCCAATCTTGAAGTGAACACGCTTAGATGATGGTAGCAATAACGATGACGAGGATGGCGATGATTAGGATGCCTTTCCTGGTCATGGTTTTGTACTTCACTAAATTATAGTGCTCAATTAGGTGTTAAAATCTCATGAAGAAAACATTGTGAAATTAATTGTGGAGCCTCCATAACATTTAGGGACAGTTCACACATGACCTCATTATGAGTGAAAAGGATTAAATGATGAAGGTTGAGATGAGGAGCAATAAAATGTTGAAATTCCACATCAAAAGATTTAACAAAACAAAACAGAAGCCTACCTCCAGCAAAAAGTTTTGTAGATTAAACAGTGCGGATAGGAACAAGCATTTGCAAAACTGGAGGGTCTGAGTTGGTAGGGTGTTCGTTAAAATGTTTTGCCTTAGTAGGCTAGAAACTTTCCTGCAAAATCCCATCCCTGACAGAAATCCTTGAACCTGTCAAAATTTCAAAGCAATTCCTTTTTACATCATTATACATTTATTAATAATCGAGAAAATTATGTAATCTTCGTGATTAGATACAAAGTATAACTAAGTTAACAATTAGAAGGAATGAATTTTGAAATCTTAATGTTAAAAACAAGCCATGGGGGTGGGTTGTAGATAACACATAACAAAGATATAAATTGTTGGTAGAGAGAGAAAGAACATGTTTCATAGTTTAATCATAATAAAATATTTTCAACAGATAAATGAAGAGGTAACTCTGTGGATTGCATTGAAATTTTTAGCTATGCAGGTTCCAAAGAGTGAATCAAGTAATTCTTTATACATCAAGCAGTTATATAAACTTAGACTTGTTGCATGGAAAAAAGAAACAGGTCCCCACAAGCAATGTTCAGGCATGCACATTCTCATACAATCTAATCCTATTCAGGAAGACCAAAAGAGGAGTCTGTCTGGATATGGAAAAACATGACTTGATGGTTTATTTTTCCAATGTTCATTTTTCAATGTATTAGCTGAAGATTAGACTAGATCAACCTGATATTCTAAAACACACAATGCATATTCTGTGGAAGTTAGAACTCAATCACACGCATGGTAACAAAAAGCACCCATATTTCTTCTTTACAGTACCATAATTCCTTGAAAGGATGCCCTACTTTCTTTTACCAAAAGAATGCTCTTCGGTGAAAGCGATGTCCTTGCAAGAAAAAAGGGTGAAGAAAGCTCACACTGCCAAGACCTTCTCGCTTGTGAATTGAACATGCAAAATCCTAATATAACATATCTAACATAAGGCCCATAGAAACAGTGGTAACCCTATGTCTTAAACTCTTAAATGTGTATGACATTTTTTTTTTTTCTGTGATCACCTGTCTTAATTCTTAACAAATGGCAGTTTATCTTAAACTATGTAGCGCAGACGTTAAAAGCCCATTGTTTAAGTAATCGTGGACCCAAGGTTGTGGAAAGCACTCAAGCACAGCAATGCAAGAGACAAGATATGGGCTTCACGGGCTTTCACAGGAAAAATGCAGAAGTTAATTTTTAAGGGGAAAAAACAGCTAAAAAAATAGTTTCAAATCATTAAAAAGTAAGAATCATTGGAGAAACTGGGGGAAAACCTAATATTTTTCTTTTTCATGATATATATGAATCTTAGAGCTCACATGCAAACTCTGTATCAATCTTGCCAATATTCCGATGACTTAGTCAAAAATGCATTCTGAAATCTAAAAAACCACTGAACTTTATTGATTCAGTCATTAACTCAGGGGTTCATTAAACAACAAACGGGATCTAAAACTATTAAACACCGTTTAAATAGGCAACAAACAATTGCAGAAATGAACAATCACAGTTAAAATAGATGCTGTCATGGCAGTCGATTTCTTTTTCAACGTCTTCAGTTTCTCAGTTACCAGATTAACAAATTTTTATGAAAAAAGGGAAATATTTTTGAGAGAAAAATCTATATGTTAGAGACAAAAGAAAGAAAGGAGTTACCAGCAAACTAATGCCGCCAATCCAACGCCGGAAAGTTTGCCGGAGTCGAGAGTTAGGGTTAAAAATCGAAAAATGGGAATGGGAAATGGATTTAAGAGGTTTATCATCCTAGCGATTCGGGTCAGATATAATCTGGGTCGGGCTTTTCTTTTTTGAAAATAAAGAAAGAAAGACCAAATAAAATTCTAAAATGGGCCAAAGCCCATCCACAAACTTTGGGGAAAAAACATATAGGCCTGCTGGGTGGGGCTAAAGAAGGAAAAAGAACGGGTAAAAATTAAGTCAACGTGACAAACATGTTTTTCTTTGGTAGGAAATTAACACCTTTTTCTTCTATTTCTTTTGAAACGGTATTTGAATCTAGCACTCTTCACAGCCCCCCACACTTTCACTTTCTTAAATATCCTAATTAAAACAAAATAAAACTTTGTACCTTTTATGAAACTATCTTAAATGAGAGGTACCTTATATTTAATTTATCCTATAAACAAAAACAAACATTACATTCACATTTTTCCCCTCAAATTCTATAATTCATTTTCTAGCTTTCCAACTTTTTTTGGTTGAGCGCAATTCCATTTCTCCTAATTTGTTCTAATGTTTACTATTTTGTTGCATCCGAGTGACTAGAAATTTGTTCTGTTTCTACTATTTTGTTGCATTTGAATAACTTGAAAAATAACTTCAACCTTATATCCATAATATTGTATTTACAGATATCAAAGTCTAATCGGATCACTAATTTGGGAATCATTGTTGTTTGACAAGGGAAAAGGAGATTGAAAGAAGAAGAAGAAGAAGAAGAAGAAGAAGAAAAAGGAAATATTCATTTATTACAGTGGTTTCATTATTTTTCATCCAACAATGTACACCTTGATCAGCACGAACTAATCATGAGCAATCTTCCTTCACTTCAGACGGAAGAGTTAATAACATCCTGATTAACAAAAACCTTGGTTACTACTTTGCAAGCAAACAGTTAGAAGAAGAAGAAGAAATGAAGAATCAAAACACAGACACTAATAAAAGTGAGGGAAGGGCTGCAGGGCCGTGCACATGCTGAGAATGAATGAATGTAACTTGAATAATAAATGGAGTTTGGGTTAATAAACCAGTAGTACTCCGTTAATATTACCCGATCTTCTTCCCATCCACCCGCCCATTGTTGACACGTGCGGCAGCAGGCCACGTATCCAATGGCCAACTCCATTTCCCATTCACTTGCCCACGTGTGATCACAAAATGGACACCAACAAAGAAACATGAGGGGCAAGAAGAAGAAGAATGGGTAGAGCAGAAGATTAAAACCCACCACCACCACCAAGGAAGCGGATATTCCCCCCCCCCGCCCCCCCCAAAAAAAAAAAAAAAAAAAAAAAAAGAGGCATCCAAGATTAAGGGTCTGTTTGGTTGTCGTAATGGCCGTAATTGTAGTTGTAATTGGTAAAATCTTTTACAATTGTAAATGATACATGTATGAAATTTACGGTGTTTGATTGGTAATATAAATTGTAAAGTGGGAAAGTGTATTGTACTTTACGGTGTTTGGTTGTCGTAATGTATAAGTCGTAAGTAAAAAAGTTGACCACAAAATTAACTATTTGGTGATTTTAAAAGTTTAATACTGCAAATAAATATTAAAAAGTTAAATATTAAAATTTTTAATATTAATATAAAAAAATATTACAAATTGTATGACCACAAAATTAACTGTAACTGGGCTGTAAAAGTGAGTGGTAACTGAGTTGCAAGTGAGTGTTAGTTGAGTTACGTTAAGTCTTTTACGAATTACGGCAAACAAACGCCGTAGTTGTAACTGGGTAGTAAGTCATTTACGAATTACGGAGTTTACGCGAAACAAACGGCCCCTAAGGCACTCACCGAAAAATTAAAAAAAAAAGGCAAAAAAACCCTCTTCTCTCCTCCTGATGGTTCGCGAGAGAGGAGGAGTGTTCGCCAAAGAGGAGATGGGGAAAAGGGGAGAGGAGTTCTTCATCAATTTTAGAGGGAGGATATTTGGTAAGAAATGAAGGTGCCTTCGTCATTGTTTGGGGGTGAAAATATACGTCCCCAATATCAGCTCCCCACCATCACGGGAACGGATGTTTCCACCCAAAAAATGAGGAAGGCACCTCACAAACTATTACAAGTGTGACATTATTTTTTTGACATTTTTCCACCCGTGATGAAGAGTCTAAAGTACCCCTTTCTCCTTCTTCCTGCTTCCTCCTCTCCTCCCCTTCCCAGCCTCCCCCTCCTCGATCTCCCTCGCTCCCCCTCCCCTCCCCCTCCTCCACCACTCCCACTCCCCTTTCCCTTCCCCGCCCTCCCCTCCCCTCCTCCCCCCCGAACTCCCCCCAACCCCCCCCCCTCCCGATCTGGCTAAGGGTCGCGGGGGCGAGGGAGATCAGGGGGAGGAGAGTTGGTGTTGCCGTCGAGGGGAGGTGGGGCCGGGGGGAGGGTCGCCGATGAAGGTGAGAGAGGAGGAGGAGGAGGAGGAGAGAAACAGTTTGTTATTTTTGAAAAAGAATGGTGCCTTAATTAATTGGGGTGCCTTTAAATTGGGTGCAATTGTCTCTTTTTAGGATGAAAAATATCCGTCCCCACCATCACATGCCTTAGAAAAAGGATGCCACGTATTTTTCTTAAAAATTACCAACAGCCCAAACACAACTCAACATAAACACACTTGCTTATATTATTATTAGAATAATAATATAAGAAAACAAAAATTACAACTCAAATCAAGTTAAGTAAGCAAACCTCAATTCCTTCGCAAATTGTTTTCCCCACGCTTTTTTACTGCACATGCCGCCGTTATTTTAATAATAATAATTTTTTATTAATCCTCTCTCTCTTTCAATTCCTCTCTCTTGAGCCTCGCAGAAGAGGCTTTCTTTGCTCCGATCGGAGAGAGAGGAGAGGAGAAGGGGCTGGCTGCTTTCAAACAGAGCCAACGCCACCAAAATCAAAACCAAAATCAACAGAGAGTTTTTGTGCGTGTGAGAGAGAGAGAGAGAGAGAGAGAGGGCTGACTATTTTACTCAATAATTTTTCTTTTCTTTTCTTTTTTATTTTATAAAAATTTTATTTTCCCGTTTGAATCAGTTCTTCTGTCTCTATTACATTGGAGAAATTGATCGAAGCTTGGGATCTCTTATTATTTCTCAAAACCCTCGATCCCTATCTCCATTCTTTGTTCTATCCACATCTCGTTTCCTTCTTCTCTTTCACCCCAAGTCCCTTGATTAGGGTTTCTTCTCCCCTTTTCTCATATCTGAGTGTCGCTTTTGAACCGTCCGATCGCTGCTCGCGGGAAATTTCAAGGCTTTTTATTGGTTCCAGTGGTTCTGGATGGTGCCTGCTTCAGAGATCTTCCTAGAAGCCTGGGAATCGAGATTGGAAGCTTAGGATTTGTTCGCCATTGGAAGCGGGCTACTGGGTCACTTTGCTGTTTCTATAGATGGTATCTATTTTGTATTTGAGCATGGAAAAGAACTGCTTCTTAGAGTTCTACTAGACTCATTGGTGTTCTCATAGTAGCAGAAACTATCATCCTTGTTTGGCACAGGCAAGTGGTCTTTTGCCCGGATTCATCTCGTGGGTTTTGTTCAGAAATAGAAACATTTGGGTTAACATACCCTGTGGTTGACAACAGGAAGTGTGATATTATCTGCGTATTCTTTGATTAGTTTCCGTGATTGGGTGATTTTCGCGGGGTTTTTTGGTGATGGTCTTTAGCACAATGGAGTAGTCTTGATGCTGGAAATGAGTTTGAGGACATGGTTAATGAGGAGCGAGTTTGGTGGTCAGTTCCCATTCTGGAACAGCTGTACTGGAAACTAAGACTATTGGCCGAATTAGGGATTGTGTGCAATGTCTCGGTGCTTCCCATATCCTCCACCCGGATTTGAAAAGAAGGCCAGGAGTGATCACTCGGATTTATTAGCAAAGGTTCGTTCTTTATGACTCTGTTTGTTTTAATTCATGTGAATTGATGTTCACATGATTCATTGCTGAAAATAGCTAACATGTAATTTAGAGTTTTGCGAAAATAGTTATTTCATATTTGATAGTGTTAATTGCATTCTCTTTTTGTATACAGTGCTTGATATCATACACGAATCAAAATGATACTAAAGATTTCAGCATATTTTGTGTGATATAACAAACAATTATGAAGCCTGCTGCCAAATCAAATAAGGGTATATTTCAGTCGATATGGTTGCTTTTATGGGTCCTTTCTGTAGCCGTGTAGGTTTCACTATGTGAACTTGCCGTTGTTGTCTTCCCAATGGAGAAGAAAAATCTTATTGCCAAGTGGTCTAGACCATGGTTTAAAATTTTAGTATCGGCATCAGCCAATGGTCTTTAGTATCACTGTCGTCAATATCGTTATCAATATTGACAATAATGGTCATATCAGCAATATCGACTCCGATATCAGCAATATTATATGGTTAATATCTCGTATCGGGTACCTCGAAACCCGATACTATGTTGCTGATATATATCGGAATTGGCCAATATTTGAAATCATGGTCTTAGGAAATTAAATTAGAACTTTTAGGGCTGGCAACATAGTGAAAGCATGCAATTCCCAAGCTTTCTAGCATGATGCTTGCTGAACAATTAATATGGTTTGGATTCTGCCAGCTATCTAATATTCCAATTCTGTAGTTAAGCCTGGAGTAGAATGGTGCTTCGTTATATTTTAGAGTCGGAATCTTGATTTTACCAGACAGAATATTTCTAGAATATGTCTCTTCTGTCTTCAAATAGAAATCAATTATATCGGACAGGTTGTCTTAAATTTGAAAATTAGCTGACAGATTCCTCCTGGGTACAGCAGATCATCCACAATTTGAATTCCTTTTTTTCCCTGAGGAAAAAATCTCCAAAAGAAAATTTTGTAGGCACCAGAGAAACTCTATCTTTTCAGTTTTAAGATTTCTCCAGTTCTAATGTGTGAGAAGGGGAAGGGGTTCTCAAAGTTAAAGGACTATTATTGTACTCGATCCTATAAAATTTCACTCTCTAGCAACCAAGTGGAAAAAATTCTAAGCATTATTATATTACATCAAGCTGAAGATTCAGTATCCGAACACAACCATAATTTCTTCACTCCTAGTTCTTTTATATTGGTCAACATGTCTCTATTGTCTCCCTCTTTTGTGCAGATTTCATGTATCGGTGTTCGTGCATACCTAGAGTTAGCTGTGCACTTCTTTTAAATCTTTGAAAGAGGAGGTGATATGTTTATAGCTTCTATTGTTGGCTAAAATTTGTGCTTAACATATGCTTCCACCCACAAGTGCACTTAGTTAAAATAATGCAAATCTTTCACTGCACAATGCATGAAATTTATACACATCAATGGCCGAAGACGTCGAATCCTCTTTTGAAAACACCTCAGTTCAAGTAGTGAAGGACCTGACTTCAAATGAGCATTGACAAATTTATTGTGTTCCACTTTCCCTGCGCTCTTCAGTCCCTTAGATACAGTTTACCTCAGAACTGGTAGCTTAAACTTTTGGGTGAAAGTGGTTATTTGACATTCTTCTTGTAAATATTTGAGATTTGTGTCGGGTTCATTCGTTTCTTGGTTCTTCCTTTGGGCTAGGTTAATGAAACTTTTGGGGTGCTCAGGTGGTTTTGCATTCGTTTTAGCAGTTTCAAATTTAAGAAGGAAAAGTTTTTTAAAGATTGGAAACTAGATATAGCTGAAAGAAATGACTATTGAAGAATACATATGTACTAGATTTAGTATGTATTTATAATATTCTTATCATTTTTTGGTTTTTATTTATTTATTTATTTTTATTTTTTGGCGTTGGGGTTGGTACTTAACAAACGAAATGTAGTCTTAGTGATGTAGAACGAAGGTGGCAGAAGAAGAAAGAGGGGATAAAGATAGGATATGGGTTTCAACACTCAGGAGATCGCTGTTCCACTGTACATCACCGTATAAGAGATTCAAGTTGTAAAGCACATCAGCATGCCTCAACGAAAGGGGGTTTAATTTAATTCATTATGGTCTAATCATACAACTATAACTTTTGGCCTTATATAGTCTCCTAAAAAAAAGACTTCCCCATCATAATCGATGTCAGACTAAAAAAACACACTAAATAAATAAAACAATTAAAGAAGACTACTAAATAATAACTAGATCGGTCCTCATCATTCTCCCGGTTTAAAAGCATTCATCTTCGGTGAATACAGTGGTAATAGATAGCAGGCACGACCAAGTAGAATTAATCACATCTCACATCAATCAGGCCATGGTGGAGGTCGTGCAATCGACATCAGTGTATCATGTCTGAATCACGGTGGTGGAGGTGGAACTGGCTTCCGTGACAAATCAGCTGCTGTTAATGGCAACTCGAGCAAGATACATGCAACATGTCGAGGCAAGTCTTCTCCGTTAAAGACTGGATCAATTATACTCTGCACCATAGAAGCTTGATCTCCTGTGAACCTGTCTGCTAAAGAAAAATCTGCAAAAGATCGTATGTGTCATGCAATTTCAGGGACAATGAAATCCTCATAACTGGCGAAGATGGCAATAGCTCTATGATAGGCTCTGCTGGAAGATCTACAAAAATCTTAATTAGAGATTCTTCTACTTCTGTGGGCCGAGAATAAGTTTTTTTCTTACAATGACACTAATTCAGCAACAACTTCTGATTCTGGCTCATTAAGAATGTCAGGTTCGATAATGATTGAAGGCTCTGAATCTGCCTCAACCTTTACAGTGAACGGATTGGTGATTGGTTGGCTCTGAGGCTCGGGCTCTTGCTCAACATTGGGCTCTCTGCAATCTAGCTCAGATGAATAAATAGGTGGAGCATACCGAGCACGAAGAAAGTCTTGCAAGATAAATCAATATCGACATAATCTATGATTATCTTTCCACCAATAATAAGCTTCTCCATCCAACTTAAGTCTGATATAGCTCATTTTTTCTCAGTTGTCAATGAGAAATAACTAAAGAAATTTTCAAGATCGCTTTCCCAAGCTTCATATCCATAACGATCGTTAAACCTCGAAAAAATTGGACAACCTCAAACATAGCCCGTTCAACATACTTGAGTTCACTATCAATATATATATATAATATATATATATTATATATATATATATATATATATATATATCCACCACAAAAATAAAAGCTGAAGAAGAAATTCAATGCATAAAGCGTAGAAATTACTCAGGAATCTCTGCCCTTTGTTGCAGAAACAATATTGGCACCAAATAGATGCTTGTGGTGGTCAGATCTGCTGCCCAAATGCTGCGAAATCTTCCATTATCTTCGGGACTCATTGCGGATTTAATGTTTCGAATAGAACTCGAATCGGGCTCCGAATGGGCTTGAAATAGGCTCTGCATTGCTGCTGTTACACTGTTGTGAACATGACTGAGTTGGCTCAGTATTGACTCAACCGAGTCTGCCGAGTCGACTCGCTATGATGCCAGAGGGTGAGTTGAGTTTGAAGTGGCACACTGAGTCAAGTCGAGTTGACTCGGGGTCGGGGATGACTCAGTTGTGAACGGGTTTCACTTAAACCCATTAAGAGAACAGGTTGTTGGGTCGGGTCTTAGATCCAATCAATCCCAACTTAATCCCAACCAACTCTCTTTTCTCCCTATCGAAGTTGGGGTTGAGGGATCTGATCTGGCGGCGATGTCGAGACTGTTGAAGTCAGCGGAGAATGCGGCGCGATAAAGAGGGGGATCGACGAGGTCTGGGGAAGTCGGCGATGAAGACGATGAAATAGACGTTATGAAGACGATGAAGAAGATGAAGATGGTGTGTTGTCGTTGTTGCCCCAGATGTGTGATGATGGCGGTTGCGGGGTCTGCTCACAGATGGTGTCAGAGATGAAGGTGTCGACGGGAGATTGGCGAGGTGCCGATGAGAGCAGATCACTGGTTGGCGGTGGCAGACGATGATGCTAATGAAGACAAGACCGATGAAGATGGATGGAGGGAAGAGATCTCATGGAGATCTCGATGCGGCAACAATTTGCAAGGTGGGATCTGGCGTTGAAGGTGGCGATGAAAGCGCCTGATTCTATTGATGGATTGATTGTGGTCGGAGGAAGGTGAGAGTGGCAAGGGAAATTGTGGCGAACACTGGTTGGTGTTGAGGGAGAAGATTAACAATGGCTGTGGTTTTTTTCTTTCTTTTTTCTTTATCTTGTTCATTTCTTTTTTTTTCTTTTTTTTTGTAACTAGAGAAGAATCTAAGGTTTTGTAGATTTTGTGGAACTAGGATTTTGAAAATTTGGTGGTAGAGGCTAGGGTTTGTTTTGTGGAAGGAGAAAATGCAAGATTTAGCTCTGATATCAAACTGATGTAGAACGAAGGTGGGAGAAGGAGAAATAGGGGATAAAGATAGGATTTGGGTTTCAACACCCAGGTGATCGTTCTCTCACTTTACACATCATCATGCAAGAGATTCAAGCTGTAAAGCACATCAACATGCCTTAACAAAAAGGAGTTTAATTTAATTCATCATAGTCTAATCAAACACTTACAAACTCTTGGTATTATATAGTCTCCTACAAAGAAGATTTCCCCATCATAACCGATGTGAAACTAAACATAGACTAAATAAAATAAAATAACTAAAAGAAAACTACTAAATAATAACTAGCCCCATCACTTAGTGATAGTAAAATGGTTTGAACAATTGACCATGGACCTTACAAGTCATTTCGGAAATATAATAGAATACTTATTGATAACATCGAATATTGATAGAAAGTTAGAAACAAATAAAGATTTAAAGAATATTGTAGAAGAGTAGAAAGTAGAAGAAGAAGATATGTGAGAATGAGAGGAACATATTCAAATTCAAGAAAAATCTTCTACCCTTTCTAATTAAGAACCTGCCTCTGAAAAAATATATCTATCCCTTTATATGTACGCTTTGCACAACAATAAAAACCAAGAACAGGCCAGAATCAGGAGATTGATTGGTCTGGTACTATTCACATAGCTACTGCTTATGTGAACAAAAACCAGCGGTAACATAACTCTTCATATTTTTTTTCTTTGTTGAATCTAAAGCACGGAAGTCAAAGACCATCTTGACTCTATCTAATTCTCATCACATCAATCAGTCCTGTTGCAAATGACTTGTTCTCTGTTCAGAAACTTCCCAATCAATTGGAGAGTCTCAATTCTTGGGTATTATGTTCTCTTCAAAACCATATATCAAGCCCTCCATGTACCCCAAAAAAAAAAAAGAAGAGAGAAGTCCCTAAAAGACAATTGAATAAATTAGAATAGAGATGCAAGTGTCGTTGTAGCATAGTGGTAAACTTCATTGTGGTGGACATTAGGTCGGGGGTTCAAATCCCACTTGCACCACGCTACGGTCTTATATTTAAAAAAAATTAAAAAAAAAATTAGAATAGAGATATCCATACTTTGGTATCATGCATGAGACTATATGCATTAGAACAATAATTGCTATAGTAACATAACTTATCTCTTTATATTCTTATTTGTTGAATCCAAAGAATCCCAATATTTCTTGACTTTGTCCAATCTGAATCATGTCAATTATCACTTGATTAATCGTGAAAAATAAACTCCACATCTAAGCATTTTCCCATCAAAATGGGTTAGCTATGGAGTGCAAGAATCCAAGGAAAGATTGACCAAGCTTCAAGGGGGGTATTTGTCTGCCAAACTTCAACCATCTGAAATGTTGTCAATTCCATGACCAATAAAAAAATAGACTACTTATTAGATCAGTCATATACAATGTTTATGAAAGTGGTAGGTGCACCAGGCGTCAGAGCTGGGGACTAGCGCCTAGGGGCCTAGGTGAGACTAGGCATTTTCTATTTTTTAAATTTAAAAATTTTATTATAGTCAAAACATTAAGAAAATCATAAAATAGTACAGAAATTTCATGCCCTAAATTTATATTCCTCACAACAATTATTTAGTTAAACTTAAAATTAGTTTCATGCCCAATTTATTAAGCTATAATCAAGTATCAACTCATACTTTGTTATTTGGAACGTTCTTTGGCCATATAGCTACTTAATTATGCTTTATTTTGCTGCTGCTGGATGCAATAGGAGAATATAGTTCATAAAATTGAAATATGTAAAATTGTAAAATGGTAAATTTTTTTTAAAATTTTTACTTCTATTCGTTGGTTGTAGGTTTTCGGCGAATGGTTGTAGGTTTTCGGCGGTGTCTTATCGCTGATCGCCAGTGTAGAGGAGTTTGAGGAGTTGTTGATCACCGACTGCGGGGGTGACTGGGTCCAAAATCAGTTCGGAGTGGATGCTAGGGCATCTTCCCCCCTTTCTGATCTAGTCGTATTTCAAGCGAAGGGGGTTCAATCCACTTAAGTAAAAAAATAAATTTAGAAAGTAGCCTCTCCAGCCGGCCTAAGCGCAGTGCGGGCTGCCTAAACGAGCCCAATCTCGCGTAATCAAGCTTGGGTGCTAGCAGCGTCCAGAGAGGCTGTCTAGGCCCAAAGCGTAGAGGCCAATAAAACCATGGTCATATATTTAGTATATACCCTAGCTCACAACTTTTGAGACAATTCTTAGAGTAGCTAAATTTGAACTTAAATTTGAACTTCTAATACAAATGATTCTTCCTCTGAACAGAAGTTGCATTCACTTTAGTATTGCTTGACATCACCTTGCAAAAATGTTCCATAAAAGATGGAACAATGTTTTGAAAAGTATTATTATTAAGTAGAGATTAATAAAAATAAGTTGAGATTTAATAAAATTGATTTTTTAGCAGCTTAATACCTTTCCCATTATAAATTTGGAGCTTTAAGGTTAGTGGCATAGTAGCTCCTAATCCTATTATGTGAAATCGCCATAGAAGCTCACACTGAAATATACTGTTTCACTAAATGCTGATATGGTCAGGTTTCTCAGTATTCCTTCTCCTTAAGCATCACTTGCCGGTGGACCCTAATACCCTTTTTCTGATTTATTTATTATTTATTTTTTAGCATCTTAATCTTTGTTTTAGGATCTTTAGCATTCTATCATTACATATCACCACTCGCTAAGGATGAGATCTGATTAGAATGATCACTCTATAGCACACACTCCTCTCATGAAACCGTGTCGTATCGGACACATGCTAGACACGTGTATCACACGCACATATCGTGTGTATTTTTTTTAAGAATTTGTCATGTGTGGCATGTCTTATCTATAATGGTGTGGCTGTGTCCGTGCAACATAGAATGTTCATATATACTAGGGGAACTTGAGAATACCTAGATATGTCTGGTATAATTGGATTTTAGACACCACTAAGATTTCATCCATAAGACACAATATAAACCACAGAGCCATAAATGAAACAACATGCCTAGCTGCAGTCAGAGATGTAAACATGGTTTTTTTTGTTAACCACCTCACCTGATTACAACTTGTTTCTTGATACATAATACGATGGGAAGTTTATATTGGTAATAGTATGAATTATTTTTGAAAGTACTGGATCATGTTAACCCTAGTACATGAAATGCTAGCAGACGTAATATTCAATTGTTTGTCACTCATTGAGAGAATCTTAGTGTGGTTTGATTTGTGAAAAAGGGAGTAACCTAATGATTTTTTCCCTACCAAATTCTTTAATCCATTTTTTATTATGTGGACCAAGTAAAGTGGAGACATCTAACTAGCTCTTTCTACTTAATAAATGCGAAAAACTTTTGTAAATGGATAATGTATAGGTTGCATATAAATGTGTAGAGGCTTATTCTCCTCAGTTAATAATTGGAGCTCGAGAATTGATGGACAATCTCTCGCTTGCTAAAGAGAGAGACCATCATGAACGTCAAACTCTTTGTGAAACACAATCATGATGCATCATGCGAAAGAAACTCTTCCTAGGAGTTAGACCCATAAGACACGAATAAATTATCCAATTCATCTCAAGGATGCTAATACAATATTTGCTTCAGCAAGATATTAGCGAGCCAATTATAAAGTGATGCATAACTATTGAAAATGTACTAAACAACAGATCAAGTCTGCATCTATTAATTTGTAATTTGACTTAAAGCTAGGACCGCCCTGAAGTGAGATCTTTTGGCCAATCTTTACCTATATACGTGATCTTTCAGATGGTCATGTTCAAGTGCACTAATGAAGGTGAATAATTACTAATAAAGTCATTATTAAAAGAACATTTGTGAGGATTCAAATTGTTCCTGAAGCAGCTTTTATGACAGTGGAATGTTTTATTACATGGGTCATGCAGTTCGGTGACTGATGAATGTTGGACTTAGTAGTGCAGCTCACCCTCAGCCATGTCATCCAGACATGTTTGGTATCCAGAAGTGGGATGTACACAAGCTTACCGTGAACTTAGTAATTTGTATGAAACTGGTTAATATATTGTGTTTGTACTACATTTGAAAAATCTGGTACTAAGCAAAATATTGCTTTATACAATTAAAACGTATCAGTTCATAAAATCAGCTCATTTTCCTCATATAGACACATGACTCATTTTCATAGCTTATACATAAGTGGGGTTGTGATTCTTTTTCTTTTTCCTTTTTTGAGTAAAGGGTTTTTAATGTTAATGAAGAATAGTATATATTTTTCTTTCTTTGTTTTCTTTAAATCACTGAAACCAGAAGTTAGTAAATTTGGCTTAGAGTCATGAGTTTTTTTCCTCCATAATGTTATTATCTATTCAGAAATATATGAAGCCAAGTTTCTATAATTTTGGTCTAGTTCTCCATATTTAGACTCACAGTGAGAATCTAAATTTTTACCGTAGAAAGAGGAGCAATAGATTTACAAATTAGATTTGCAAAGTGATTAGGACCATTGTTTATAGATAACGGGAAGCATCAGTATTCCTGCTTGAATGTAGCATGTCAACAGTTCAACGAATTGATTTTCAGTAAGTTGTTATAATTGCAAAGTATATATTCGTGAAAGGTGAACTGACGTATGGTTAAAGAGGCCATCTTCGACTGGCTTTTGCTATCTTTTGGCTTCTCACAGGAAGCTCCCAGAGCTGAAGTCCCATTCAACATTCTACAGACATCTGTAACCACTGTTAGAGATAGGTAGTGGTGATTCTCAACACTATTGCATGCACCTTAAACGAGGCCCAATTCTTCTGGTGGAAATGTTCTTTAATCAACATTCAAATAGGATGGTGGTAATATGTTTATGTTTATAGTTTACAGTAAGGATATCTTAGTAAAAGACTTTGTGCTGGGGCTATTATTCTGTATACAGATTTATTTCAATATTCTTTGGAATTTCAAGAGTATCAAGAGATTTCCCTTTCATAAATAAAGATTAATCTGTGTAGAATGTTTAGACAAGAATGTAATATCAAAATATAGCCTGCCTTTGAAAAGGAAAGCAATAAAGAATAGCATGTAAATGCTAGAAATTTATGATGTCTTTCATCTGAATTTCACATGTCACACACAGTTTGTTGACCCTCCTAAACAACTTATATATCACGTCATTCAATTTATACCATGGAAGGAGTCTGGAAAGGTTTTGTTCAAGAACATTACTTCATTTCCTTGTGGGCTAGTTGTATCTTGCTTGCTAATGATCATAGATTACAAGTCCGGTGATAGGTGGTGAGCCTTTGATTTCAGGTTCAGGTTGCATTTCTGTGTGTACCTGTTGAATGTGGATCATCTTACCTAAATAATTGAAAAAGAGCAAGGATAACAATTAGATCGGGCTGGGTTATAATCAGGTTGGATCAAATTCGGGTCAACACGACTATAGTTGACCTGTACCTGACGTATTTAATAAACATGTCAATGGTAGAAGCTCATACTTGACTTGGATTTAAATGGGTCAACACAGCGAACTTGATTAACCCATTTATTAAATTTCAAACACAATTAATCAAGTCAAATTAAAGTGTGGTTCAAGCTATGACTTGATTGTAGGTATCATCTGTGTCTTTGCTTGATTCATTAGCTCAGTCTGAGGTTGCACTTAAAGTTTTACTTAATGTATCTGGTCTGTATTTGCTGAGGCTCAGGTTGCACTTCAACATTTACCTACTGAATCTAATCTTTCTACGTTAGGCAGTAGAAACAGACTCATGAAAGATGGTATTCGGCAACATTGCAGCATTCATTAGCTCTTAAATTTGATATCTTCAACAGAGAGTTCTTGTCTAATGCTACTTGAATTCGAAGTTCATTTTTGATATAGTTGTTAGATTTTTCTGTATCTTGATTCGTCCTTCTTTTTCCTTTTCTTTTTCTTATTTCCTTCTCACCATATTGGCATGTGACTGCTGTTTTTAGTTGTATCACCTATGTTTCTTGATTTCTTCTTATATTTCAGCTGTATTTTGAGAACCATGCTTTGTTTAAGTTACATGGTTATATAGTATTCCCCATTGCAGGGGAGATGTGCAAATGTTTATCGTGGTTCACCTGCCATATATATATATATATATATATATATATATATATATATATATATATATATATATATATATATATATATATATATATATATATATATATATTAACTATGTTATAGGAATTTGAAAATTCTTTCTAGAATATTTTGTATAACTCTCTGGTGGATTCAAATTTTCAGGAGAAGCAGAAAGAGAGAGAACATAAAAAGGAGAAGAGGGACAAAGAAAAAAAAGCAGGCAAAGAAAAGAAGGATAAAGACAAGAGCAGAGATAAGTACAAAGAGAAGAAAGATCGAAAGGAAAGGCATAAAGACAAGAAAAGGGACGAGGACAAGAACAGAATACCTGATGGTAAAAGAATTGAAGGACCTGGTGGTCGCAAGGAACAGAACGTTGGGTCTACATTTTCTGAGGAATTGGGCTGGAGGAACAAAGATGAAAAGGGGGCAGCTAACAGAATGCTTGAGTTTACTGGTAGCATCTCCAGGGCTGAGGAAGTTGATGATTCTAGGTTTACAAAGGAATTGGGCAGGAGGATGGAAGTTGAAAGGAAAGCGGCAGCTGGCAGAATGCTTGAGAACATTACTGGTTCAATTCCCAAAAGGGTTGAGAGCTTGGGTGCCTCAATTGCACTGGAAAAGGAAAGAGGTAATGGAAAACCAGTGGTTGCAAACTTGTTAGTAATGGAAAAAGAAAAACTGGCGAAGTTAGTCGGCCACCGGAGAAGGCTAATTATCACCATCAAGCCTTGCACAATCATCAAGGCTTGCCTAATGGAAACCCAACGGTTGCCAACTTCAGCAAAGAGCAAAGAAGAGCTGATGGGGTCAGCCATCCAGTGGAGAAGGATAACCACAAGCGCCAAGCTTTGTCTCATAGAACCCCGGTGGTTTCAAACTGTATTAGTACTGAACAAAGAAGAGTTGATGGGATTACCCGAGCAGTGGAGAAGGGTAGCCGTAACCATCACCCTTGCTCCAAACACCAGACCATCAAGCCTTGCTCCAAACACCAGCAGAGAAAGATGAGGTCAAAAGTATTGAAAGGAAAGAGAAGGGGAAAGACAGGAAAGCTGATAATGGGCATGGGGACAGAAGCCAGGATAGAGAAAGAGAGGAGAAGAAAAAACAAAGGGAAGGACAAGAACAGAGATAAAGAAAAGGAAAAGGAGGAGGAGGAGGAGAAGAAGAAAAGGGTAAATGGTGAAAACAGTCATGATACACCAAAAGGCAGGGGGAGGGATCAGGTAGATATTCTAAAGTTCAAGCCCCTAGCCCCTCACAACAACAATGAAAACTTTGCTGGTAACCATGGAAATAGCAAGAAGAGGAAGGAAATAGAGTTGAATGGTTTCTTGCACGGTTAGTTTATTTACTAATGTATTGTATTACTTTCATTCAGTGTTTATATGAAATATGGATATTATCTTACTTTGTTTTGCCATGTGGTCGCAGAAGGTGAAGTGCGCCCTAAGAAGCTTCCAAGACCTGCATCTCCCTCTCATCGGCAGAACGGGAAGACATTAGAGTTTGACCATATTCATACAACTAACCCTTCTTCTATTAGCCATGGGAGTCAAAATAATATAAAGGTGGAGAGACTTGTGAAAACTGAGGAACGCACGAAAAATGGTAGTGTAGCAACTCAGCCATCTCCAGCTGATTTGAAGCCTTTGCTTGCAGTTGATTCGAAACTTTCGCTTGCTGCAGTAGCTCAGCCATCCCCAGCTGATTTGCAGCCTTCAGTGGCTGCAGTAGCTGAGCCATCTCCAGCTGATTTGAAGCCTTCAGTGGCTGCAGTAGCCTCGTCTCCAGTTGATTCGAAACTTTCGCTTGCTGCAGTAGCTCAGCTGTCTCCAGCTGCTTTGAAGTCTTCATTTGCTCCATTACCTCGGTCATCTCCAGCTGATGTGAAGACTTCACATGCTGCAGTAACTCAACCATCTGCAGCTGCTTTGAAGTCTTCATTTGCTGCAGATGCTAGCGGAAAGAGTAAAGTTCTTCCTAAATCACCACACCCAGATTCTAAGTTTCTCAGCCAAATATATTCTCTACCAGAGACTGAGGAATGGCCTGCGTATGATGAGCAAGAGTGGATATTCAGCAGCAGTGACCATCAGCCGAAGCTTAAGGTAGAGATTGAGGGTGAAGAGACACCCCAGGCGTGGGCCAAGGGACTGAAGATTGAATCGGCAGATGTTTTTGCTCTGCCTTACGTGATTCCTACTGATATAATAAGGAAAAGACATTCTTCATATAATTCAGAGACGTTGTGATTCACAAACCACCCATGGAAGGTAAAGGTAGGACAGCCATCAATGAAAAACGGATGGTCTGCTGCATTATCTTGTTACTATTGTCCTGTCTCTTTCAGGTATGTGCTTGTACTTTGTTGCAGTGAGGAAAACATGCTAGTGGCCTTGCCGAGGGCTCTTTCTTTAATTGGAATCTCGCTCGCTCGCTTCTGTTTATTGCATTCTTCTGAACATTAGATTGTTTGGATGAATTTGCATGAAACAGGGTCACTATCACTTCCTAGTTTCATTTGCTACCCAGGGTTTCTTTTTAGACTAATAGATTTTAGAAGCAATGAGTGGGTTGGTTGAGCTGCAGTACCACACAATTTTGATTTGTATGATGTAAAGTTTCTGCTTATAAGAAAAGATGTACAATACAGAGGGAGGAAGAAATGAAAGAGGTGATTGGTGTTCAGTTAATGCTCTGCTTGGTTTGATCGTGGAGGCTAAATTTGTTGTTACTGGAAAAATGTCTCATGTCTCCATAGTGCTCGCTGTAGACTGGCATCCCAACGAGAGGACTGAGACGCGTCTGCCTGCTGAGTGAGCGGGTGCGCACGAGAGAGAGAGCGATTTTTCTTTTTATTTATCTGTTCTTTTTCCTTTTCTTCTTTTGGTATAATCTATCGTATACCAAGTTGCACAAGGAAACAAGTCACAAAGCATTCCAAATTGCACAAGGAAACAAGTGAGTCGCACACCAAATTGCATAATCCAGCAAGAGTCTTGTACCACACTACAATGCACCACTCGCAATGCAACAACCCAACAAGCATGTTCGCCTCTCATATCACACGGCAACATGGTTTTCCTCACTCCGACAACTACAGAGATTAAACAATAGTAGTAACACAAATGTGACTTCCATATAATACAATATGCAAGTTACTTGTCAGCATTGGGCACATAGCATACCAATGCATTTTCCTCCCTCACATCTCAACGATGATCTTTCCCGTTGCATGACCATCCATGCTCCTACTCCAAGCCTCCTCTGCCCTACTTAATGGATGCTTCGAGTCCACTATAGTCTTGAGCTTCCCTTGCTTCACCAACTCGACAAGAAACTTCAGGTCTTCTTTACTGGGAACCGCAAGCAACGGAACCACCTGCTTCTTAGCGAATGTCAGCTTCTTCACTAGGCAATTCAACATGGTAGCTGGCGAGGGCGTTATATCTATAACCTTCCCATTAGCACTCAGATTAGGCTCAAAAGTGGACCAACCAATCCCAACAGCACAATGCACGACCGCATCATACTTCCTCCAGAAGGGCTCCTCAAGCTCCCACCTTCAGGCGTCCTGTAGTCTAGCACCTCATCAGCACCCAAACTCTCCACTAGATCTATGTTGCGGGCTCCACAGGTAGCTGTCACGTGGAGGCCAGCCAGCTTGGCAAGCTGGACAGCATATGTTCCCACACCTCCGGAGGCTGCAGTGATCAGAACGTTTGTGGCCTTACCAGCACCATCAAACTTGGCGCCTCCAGACTTGAGTGCCTGAAGAGCAGTGCTGGCAGCTATAGGCAGGCCAGCTCCTTCGGCTGCTGATACTTCAGGAGGCCTATCAACTGTTTGGCTCAACTGTGCCACAGCATACTCAGCTAATCCACCACCATACTGCCACTCAGAAAATAAATGTATTGAATTAGCTATTAGGGAACATAAGTCTTCACATAGATAAGATATACAGTATAATACTGATCATAATACATAGTTGTGTTATTTTGAGGGAATCATAATACATACATGTATATTATGTTGACCAATCACTGCCAACAACCAAGCACGTTTCATCCTTTTTTGCAACCTTTGCAGTTATTCTTTGTGTTTTTTGTGAGTGCACATGCACGCTAGTGTGTATGTCTGCAGACAAAGGTTTGTACACCGTACATTATTAGGGAGGGCAAAGACTCGATAATGGTGTTTTTCTGTGCTTGGGGGTGAAGATTTGTGGGTTGGTGGGTCTTTTTTTTTTTCTTCTTCTTTTTTTTGTGCGTGCGCGCGCATGTTGGTGGTTGTGGTGCACGTTGGAGGAAGAAAGAACTCCCATGCAAAGAAAGAATTCTCTTAATTAGTTAGTTAGAAATTTTAAATGGTTCTCCTATTTGCACACATGGATCAGAACACGACTCCAATAACAGCTCCTTTGATTTGTGAAGCCAGGTCATCACACGATGAGACCGCAATCGTGTGCCCCCGCAATTTAGTTCAAAAAATTTCTTGTCACAACCCACAACCTCCAATAAAGTGCAGAGGTATCTTGACACCTAAGCTAAGTTCATTTCGTAAATTGACATAAAACTTCATAACATCTCTTTTTTTTTTTCCTTTTTTTTCTTTTTTTTTTTTTTTTGTGGGTGGGGGGTGATGAAGGAATACAACTTGCTTCTACATAAGACAACTACTTGGTATATAGTTCTATGGAGTGCAAAACAAAGAGAAGCGGGTCAATAGACAGATTTCCCTTAATTGTTCCACATGAACAGGGATTCCAAGCTAGCTTTCTCTTCACACACACACACACACACACACACACACTTGTCCCACAAAAAAAAGAAAAGAAAAGAGACGGCAAAAGGAAGAGGGTTTTGCAGGTTGCTAACATTTGTTACTAAAGAGAGCAATTGCATTTCTTCTTCTTCTTATATGTCTGGCTTCATTTCTTCCCCACCAATTTTTATGCAGCTAATATAGAGCCAGAATGTTCATATAGAGATTTGCCGGCAGACTTGTAGAAGAAAAATAGAACTCACTGACGCTGGTGTGGGTGTGCCAATGGAGGCAACTATAATTTTGTGGACGAACCTGAAGAAAAACATTTCTGTTTGTTCCTAGTGAGGTAGAAAATTGGCTGGAAAAATAATTTGCTTTTTTCATTCTTCATATAGGTTATAGAGACTGCATTCCATCATCATAAGTATTAAAGATGACATTAAATGATGAGTAACAGTTTAGTTACATACCATAAAGTTAAGCATGGACACAACTTTGTCGCCAGCTTCGAAGGTCTGCACACCAGGACCGACCTCAACAACCTCCCCCGCGACATCACTTACTGTGCTCCAAATACCATTCAAAGTCAGTCTTATCAAGCTCTCCTTAAAAAGTTTCAAAATAACAAA
This sequence comes from Agave tequilana, assembly GCA_038442645.1. Classification (NCBI taxonomy): domain Eukaryota; kingdom Viridiplantae; phylum Streptophyta; class Magnoliopsida; order Asparagales; family Asparagaceae; genus Agave; species Agave tequilana. Next base: position 63,830 of record JAVJIF010031310.1, on the reverse strand, counting down.
AAGGTTATAGAAACAGTACCAGTAACTAGATAACAAAACGTAAGGTCTCCACAAAGTAACAAGCAGTTTTAGATTTTGTACTTCAAACTGAGAAATCACTGATAATGAAATGTATACATGTGAACCTAGACTAACAAAACAAGAAACATTGTCCCATGAGAAATATTACTAGAATTATCAAATAATATAACAAATTCCTTTTTTTTGGCTATAGCTACAATGCAACTCAATAAAATTATCCAAGAAACATAGATTATTAAAGGGAAAAATGAAATAAATGATCATGTTAGAAGACACAATAGTTTGTTTGACTTGTGTAACAAGATGAAAAATATTCTACAGCAACTTGATCATAATGTCAATATAAGTGAGAATTTATGCTTTAACCATGTTCATTACATTTTAAAAAACAAATGATCAAAAATATAAGAAGGTTGTTTAATCAACATGCCCCAGCCTTTTCTAAACTGTCGTATAGCATAAAATGGATATTTCTACATCTTTTTGTCAAGACTTTATTTTAGAAAGAATATTATACAGACAAGGGAAATAATTTGTTTTAATTCCCTTGAATTAATATTAGCTTTTGACAATTCATGAGTCTCTGTAGCATTCAGAGTTCTCATAAATTGAGTAGGATACAATTTTCAGCTAAAAAGATTACACAACTATAGCAGGCCAAACAGCTTACAAGAAGCAAAAGTAAGAAACCACAACAATCAAAAAAATCAGTTAGCATCTATATAACCTTACAATGCAAACATGTAAAAGCTACTTTTTTCTTTTTTAATTTCAAGAACTCTGTGTACTTCGGTTCCCATTCTAGGACTAGAACATGGTTTTCCCTTTCCTTAAGTTCTCTTTTACCATTGTACATGACACCACTCACTTGCCCGAAAAATTGCAGTTTTACCTCCTAAATAAAACTTTAGAAGAATGAAAAACGTCATAAACCAAAACAGCACTCTATAAATGCATTATGCATAAATATGACCAATTTCCTGACATACAGATCAAACAATCATCCTCTCTGGCTGGAAGGAAAAAAGAAGCGCTGCACACTCTTCCAAATCTTTTACAAACAGTTATTCCCACACATAAAAATGGCTTCCACATAAAACTAGGATGGTTCAAAAATACTGGACCAAGAAACATGTGTGCATCTGGCAAGAGGAAAATTTTACCTGGCACAAATGGAAATTTTCGTGGCAAAAATGGTCGTAGCATCCCTTTCTGAATTTTCCAATCAACTGGATTTATACTTGCTGCTTCCACTTTTAGCAAAACCTCATCTTTCTTTGGTGAAGGAACTGGAATCTCAACATGCTGCAGTTGGCAAGGTTTTCAGTTTTTTTTTTTCTTGTAATTTTTTTTTTTTTGGGGGGATGCATTTCCAAGATTTATCAACGCCCCACTTCTTCTAGCCATATACGTGGCTATCATTTTAAGATTTTAATAAAGACCATTAAGAAATAAGCTAACAACCAGAGTAACATCAGCTTAGTTTATAAGAAATGTCATTATAAAGACCATTAAGAAATGATGATACTAAATAAGCAAACACAGATGCCCTAACAAACATCATAAGGTACTGCCTATACAAGCCAATCTTCTATGGTGTATGAACCATGCACTTCAGTTCAGCTTAAGTGCTATTGTTAGCCACCTCTAGATTAATGACTTGTGGAGAATTTACTAAAGAAACAAACTACAAAAAGATTTATAAATGGCCGGCTATTCGAGGATGCTTAAGTCATTGATGGACTATAATTTCGTATATGTTCCTAGATAGTATTAGTGACTGGGCAACAGCTGGAGTGTTTCTCCATGACCCAGTTTAGTTATTTTAATTGGACACTGAATATGAATTCCATGATTGAGTGCTTGTAATGGTGATATTCAAAGTAGAAGTTTTCCGTTGAAAAGTCATGAATTCACTCTCTCAGTGGTATTGCAAAATCACAATACTCAAGCCTACAACCGAGAAAGCAGCATAGAGTACAATCAAGAATTTTAAGCACATACAAGGAAATGGACAAATTTGAATTCACTATACTTTGGTATCCCTATGGCAAGACACAAATAACATGAATTAAAATTGGAATTGAATTGGTCTCCATTTCATCACTCCTAAAAGCCACAGGACGGGACATGAGAGATCCCCATGTCGTCATCACATAGAAATCAAAGAAATAATTAAGCAGCTCCAGCCACAAAATCTAATCGAATAATTAACAATTAAATACAGACGACAATTTGTGTTTCAGGAGGCTCAAAAACAATCAAAATAATAATAATAAGTATCTAGTAAGAGGGAGAGTAAATAAAAAACGGATCACCTTGAGGGCAGCGGCACCGCCGCCGTAGGAGTCGTAGCGAACGGCGCGCATGGTCTTTCCGGCCATGGCCATCGGAGAGCAGAGCGGTAAATTGGGGAAATTTTGGGAGGGGGCGAGCTAAACACAACACAACACAACACAACAATGGGACTAATATACATCGGCAAAAGAGGCTTCCAGAAAAGGAAACTTGAAATGCCAAGAATGCCCTTGCCTTATGGAGTATTTGATTGGAGCAGGCAGGCATAGTGGAAGAAGGGAAACCGCAGCTGGGAGAAGATGACAAGTATCCTTTGACCCCCATCATTCATTTGCCTTTGCTCACCTCAACAATCAATGATCCACCCATCTTAATTTTCCCTTCCTTGACCAAAAACTTGGTACCAACTGCATGCTTCTTTGGAAAAAGTTAGTTTGTTCAAATAATAAAGTTGTAGAGCGGATGAGATAATAGTATAGGATCAGCAACATCTATCGACTTAATTTCCCTCCGGCGCCGCCCACTCTTCCAAGACACACCAATATATATATATATATATATATATATATATATATAGAGAGAGAGATGTAAATCAGCTGACACAGGAGGCAACTCCTCCTATGTCGCACTCAAAAATCATATTTTCTGAATGAATTTTCAAGATCCGACCACACATTATCATCTTCATATTCTATGATATATGCATATAAAAAATCAAGTGATTTGAAGTTTGTTTACTACATTTTTTTTTGGTTCAAACATTAACGGTTTTTAACAATAGAACAAAATAGAACATTTAGATCAATGAGTAAACGAACTTCAAATCACTTGATTTTTTATATGTATATATCTTAGAATATGAAGATGATAATGTACGATCGGATCTTGAAAATTCATTCGGGAAATATGATTTTTGAGTGCGACATAGCACGAATTTACCTCCTGTGTCAGCTGATTTACATCTCTCTCTCTCTCTCTCTTCTCTCTCTCTCTATCATATATAATATATATATATATATATATATATATATAATATATATATATATATATATATATATATATATATATATAGGGAGCTGATCCTCTAAGAACGGTTCTCACGGATTCCTGTGAGAACTTTCACGTGGGTCGTCGGATCTGATAGATCAAATCAAATAAAATCAGATCTCTATCAGATCCGACGACCCACGTGAAAGTTCTCACAGGAATCCGTGAGAACCGTTCTTAGGGGATCAGCTCGCTATATATATATATATATATATATATATATATATATATATAATATATTATATATATATATATATATATATATATATATATGAGAAAAATGTATATCAGCCCGCGGGCTAAGAGTACTCTCTCAGCCTGCGGTGACGTGGCTCAATTTGTCACCTCACTAGCTTGCGGCCCGCTTATAGGAAGAAGTTAAATTACCAAATGCCCCTTATGAAAAGCTATTTTTTCTTTAACTTTCCTTATTGTTTATTATTTTTTGCTTATAAGGCAATTTTGGAGAGCACGTTGTCAGACTTGTTTATTATTATTTTTTCCCCTTTCTTTTTTGCCGCTCTTTATATGATTTAGGTATTGATTATAAATTATTTTTCCCCTATTTCCTACCTCTCTTTGTCAGATTTAGGTTCTCCTATATAGTTTTATTTTTTGTGTATATAATGTAGACAGAGACTTTGGTCGCAGTGTACATGGTTAATTGCGACCAAGGTTGCAATGTTGTTATTGATAAAGAGGGCCAGCATCTGCAATCTAGGGTCGCAGTACGTTAGGTAGGTGTTTCCTTTATATTAACACGCATAGCGACCAAGGTCGCAGTGTTGTTGTTGATTAATACTAAAGACCAGCAACTGCGACCAGGTCGCAGTGTATTTTATTAAGACTCGGCCAACAACTGCGATCAAAGTCGCAACCTTCATTTTAAAATTAACCTTAGAAAACAGATTCATATATATTTAAAAAAAACAAAATACAATTTTTAAACTTCTAATCCTCGTCATCACCATCGTAATCAGATTCGCCGTCAAGAGTTTGACTGCTTTCGTCTTCCGTATCGCTTTCCGTCCCTTCCTCCTCTTCAACGACAATCTCCTCTTCGCTTTCTTCCTCTTCATATTTGTATTTTGGTTCATCAATGAACTCTCAGAACGGGTCGTCTGTATCAAGCTCATCCTCTGACCCGTAGCGAGGCATATCTTCAGAATATACATCCAATCATCATTAGATGATTGGCTTCTTTCCGGTGAAGACGGTAGAGAAGATATTTTTTGAATCTATTTTTCGAACAGTGAGAGTAACGAGTTTGAGTAAAAATAATTTAGTATGTTTTTAATCCTTTGCTGATGACCCTTTATATATTTTTAATCCCAGAATTCCAAAGGGTTTAAGCTCTCAAACCACGTGAATATCTTCCAAACTTATTTTCTACCTTTTCCCAAAAATTGTATACTTCCTAGGTGACTGTTCAGTTATCCAAAACAGTTTAAAAGTTAATACACTATAACTTTAAATTACTTTGAACTCCAAAACAGTACATTATTGCGACCATAGTCGCATGGGAACTGATAAATGATTATGTAACTGCGACCATAAATTGTCAACCGTTAGTCATCAAATACTGTCCTTCGTATAATTTCTGAATGTTTGTCCGATCCTCCTATGAACAATTAAATTGGTTTTTACTTATATTATGCGACCATGGACTGCGACTATGATCGCAGTACCGCGACTATGATCGCAGTACTTAACGAGAGTGATAGTATAATCACAGTTTACGTATTATTTTATATTTTTTTGTTCTTTATTTTTGTGAATGTTGTCTGATCCTCCTATGAACAATTAAATTGTTTTTACATATATTATGCGACCATGGACTGCGACTATGATCGCAGTACCGCGACTATGGTCGCAGTATTTAACGAGAGCGATAGTATAATCACAGTTTACGTATTATTTTATATTCTTTTGTTCTTTATTTTGTGAATGTTGTCTGAATAAGGACTGATTTATATAGCCGCAGTTCACCGTATCTTTGTCTCAGCCGCCTATAACGTATGAATTATTTTTAATTATTGCATCCGTAGTAGGACTGCGACTATGGTCGCAGTGTTTAAGAGCAGCAGTCGCAGTTTGGATATGTAATTAAAAGAGCTTATAAGTTAATATAGTGAGAAAGAGACCTTATAAAAAAATAGGATTAAAAGCTTTAAAAGAAGACAAAATATAATTGAATATCAGAAGATCAGGAAATCCTAATCCTCGTCATTATCACCATCATAAGCAGATTCATCGTCTTCATTCTTCTGCTCTTCCTCTTCATCACTTATTTCCTCATCATCTTCCTGTTTTTGAGTTTTTTTGTTTCACCGATGAACTCCCAGAATGGATCGTCTCTATCAAGCTCTTCGTCTGACCCGTTGCTAGGAAGCGAGCCTAAAACATCAGAGGACATGCTTTCATCTAGCATGTCTCCGTCAAGTGGCAGAGGAATAATGTCTTCTTCACTAACCCACATGAAAACTTCATTATCATCATGAATAGGAGGATCAGTTAATACATTATTTGATGTAGTGAGATAGTCAAAAGGAGTGAAGTCCAGACTGGTATCAGATTCACTAGAATATTCTGAAGACAAAGGACCAGTGGGGGAACGATTGAAGTTGAAATCTAAGTGTTCAGAGGAAGAAGATGGGGAAGACATGATTCAAGAATGACTTTTTTTTGAAAGTTTTTTGAAATCAAATTGAAAAGGAAGAGCAAAAATATAGTTTTTAGGTATGAGATAATATATTAGTAACAAGTATTATATAAAGGTCAATATTGTGGAAGAACATGAATAGTAATAATAATTGTTACAGGTGATGGTTGAGTATGGTAAGAAGTGGTAAAAAAAAAAATTAAATATTTAATTGAAGATTTATTGCGGGAGAATCCGAAGAGTTCTTTTTTTTGCAGAGGTTTAATACATGAAGTACAAATTAACTTTTTATAGAATGGTTTGCCTATATCTTTAGATTACGTATGGTGCACATCTTTCCTTTTTCGAGATTAACATTAGTGCATCTCTTTTTTTCTAGACTGTTGTTGTATCACGTTAGGAAGAATATTAATTACTTCATTTAATTCAGTGTAATTAATATAGTAATTTTTATAAAATTTGATATACGCGAATTGATCTCAGGGTCGCATGGCTAATCCACCCTAGTGGCATATTAAAAATCTTTTACATAAGGCATGGGAAAGAAGATTGCGACTTTGGTCGCAGTACTGAAGGAGGTCACATTGTTGTACGATAGAATGCGACTAGGGTCGCAGACGTTATATAAAGAAGTTTTGTTATACAATGACTGCGATTAGTGATTGCGACTGTGTCGCAGTTGTCATATAAAATTGAAATTATATTGTATTAGGTCGCATAAAAACGTTTTGTTATACTATGAGTGCGACTAGTGACTGCGACTGTGTCGCAGTTGTTATATTGTATTAAGTCTGCGACCATGGCATGTTTTTAAATTTTTAATGCTTCTGCTTATTTTACATTATATTGATCCAATTTTTTAATTATATTTTCGATGTATTAAAATTACGAATTTTATAACTGTAGATATATTCAACTGAAATTTTGTTTGTTCATGACTTTATTCCAGTTTAGAATTAAAAAAGGGGTATTTTGTCAATTTGTTTCACGATTGTTTAGGCGATATTTTTTTGATTTTTTTGGCGACAACACACTGCGGCCGATGTGTGGCATATATTCAGCCACGTCCCGCCGGCTGAGAAACTCTCTCAGCCTGCAGGCTGAGGTACAGTAACCCCTATATAATATATATAATATATATATATATTATTATATTATATATATATATATATTTCCTTCCAGATCATCATGTGGGCTCTTCAAGCTTGCAAACTCTTGAGACTTGTAGTCCAACACCTACGTCATCGGCACCTAGATTACTCTTGACAAGCTGTATGTATTCCGAGCTCGATCCACCACATGTTGGTGGTGTGACATGGAAGTTGCCAAGCTTGGACCGCACAGTGAGCAACAGTACCCAGCCAGAAGCAGCTGTGTGAGGACTACATTAGAGGGCTTATCAGTAGCATCAAACTTAGTCCCCACATATTTGAGCAGAGACGCCAGCTGCTTAGGGGTGCCACCGGATACGGATTATCCGCGGATATCCGCATCCGAATCCGCCTCCAATCCAGATACGGATATCATTTTTTCACATCCGTCAATGTTCGTATCCGTATCCGTATCCGAAAGGTAGGTGCGGATACGGATATGGTAAAAGTAATATCTTATTCGTATCCGATCTGATATCCGAATGTTGCATGCTTCACAATGATATCGGTATGGAGAAGACTATTCTTCAATGGAATAAGATATTAAATTTTGATATTTTGAGTTGGTGAAAAAGTAATAGTGAAAAGTATTCGATTCTTGCAAGAGCATCGCATGATATTTTGAGTATTTCGGCATCAACCATGTCATCCGAATCGGCATTTAGCACCGGAGGAGATGTAATCTATTGTTATAGAAGTCAAATGACAATGAATACGATGAATGTATTGATATGTACACAATAATATCATAGTATGTATCACATTTAATATTGTAGTAGATGAGATAAAAAGTAATATAAGTATTTCTATTTAATTTATCTTAACTATCTCTATTTTTAACATATCCGATTAGTATCCGCATCCGCTCCGCTAATATCCGATTTATATCTGATATCCGATTTTGGCGGATACGGATATCATTTTTTCACATCCGCCAATATCCGTATCCGTATCCGTATCCGAAGGTTGGGTGCGGATATGGATATGGTAGAGGTAATATCCGATCCGTATCCGATCCGATGGCACCCCTACAGCTGCTACATTAATCCTGTTGTGCGGGGCCAAATAATTTTGTGAGGAAGAGGAATTATTTACGTGGAGGAGAGGCTAAATCTTGTACTGTATTTCCTTTTTTCTCAATTGCTTGATTACAACCAAAAGTTTCATGCTATTTATAAGTACCAATGTACACCCCCAAATTTTCTCTATACTTTCATGCACATATCTCTAAGAGTCTTTTATTACATCTTTCTAAGAGTCTTTTAGAATTCTTAACTATGAGACCATGAACTTTGATTAAGATTAAAGACTTTGACTCTTCTAGACATTTCCACATTATTCTTATGCTATGACATTTTATACAAAATTCTTTAAAAATAAGTTTAATTTTCAACATCCCCCTTAAATTTAATTTTCCTAGATTGGCCATCTCGAGAAGTGTCTTCAGCTTGTTGAAACTTTCAATCATGAGAGGCTTGGTGAAGATGTCGACAAATTGATCTTGAAAACCCTTCCATCCTGAAGCCACCTTCCGCCACTCTAAGGTCTTTACCTTCCCGAGATCTTTCTCGCTCCAAAAGCTTCCAATTATGTGACCGAGGCTCCAGCAGCAGATCACTCCTGATTTCAGCCGGCAGTTACACAGCCTCATATCTTCCACGTCATAACGTGTAACATCACTCAGCGCGGGCAATTATGAACATAGAAAGATTTTCTTGCATGCATTCCCAACAACTAGCATTACTAATCGTGACTGTTACAACGTACAAATCGTGTGATTGTGAAGATTTTGTCCGCGCTCACTTACCTCCATAAACAACAATTCAGTCAAATATAAAAGGATATGAGCCACCAACAAAGAAGAGGACATCTTGGAGGGGCTCAATTGAGACTCCAATCCTGATCCAAGAAGCAAAATCGTAATTACAATCCACACACATCTCCTATACATTGAAATTTCTGTAACTTGAGAATTATAGTGAAGTTTTTCCTCATCCCCGTAGTTTTTCAGAGTTAAGGGTTCATATAAAATTCTTTGTGTTCTTTTGTGTTGTGTTTTATTTACGCGCATTTAATCTCCAATCTCATTCTCATTTATGGTGAAGATCGACTGTTCAATCACTTGTGGCGGGAAATCACCACCGCATACATCATAGTATTCTTTGCCTTCCTTTTGGTGGTAGAATTAAGCAATGAATATGGCGAAGATCCTTGCTGACGAACCTTGATGGATTACAAGCTATCTTCCTCAAATCTCACGCACGAACAATCCTCCTTATCATTCATTGCTCTTCTTCTGGGGAATCAGGGCGCTTAGTTTAGTTGGAATCTAATTTGCTCTCTTTCAGGTGGAACCAGAGCGCTCTTTTTAGTTGGGAATCAGAACTGAGGGTGAATGCAGCAAGATTACATCTCAAATAAATCAACATCCAGTGACATCAAAGCCCTGACGAGAACCTTGCCTCAAGAGTAACGTTATTTGTATTATTTTTTTTATACTATATTATATTACTATTTATGAATTGTGAGTCATAGCACAGATAGCATTACTCTTGCCTCACTGAAGTTCACTGATTCAATAGCCTATGTTCCTCATGTACACCTTCCACATAACAAAGAAGTTCACTGATTCAATAGCCTATGTTCCTCATGTACACCTTCCACATAACAAAAGAATGAACCGGATGAGCTTGATTAAGCCTTTTTGCTTCACGTCTGCTCGTTCCTTATTTCTGCTACTCAGTAACAAATTCCATCATCATCCACCGGCACTAATTGTCTACAGTGTGAGAATTCAACAATGTAAATCTCTCAAACATTATAGGCCGTTCTCACAAGAATTACGACATATTCAGAACCTAGAATAAACTGGGACATCACAGAAAGACACAACTATGTTTTGTTGAAGTAAATCTACATCACAGACATCAACCTAACTCAACGCGGCAAATGAACAATTGTAGTTACACTTACTTCCATCTACTCACTGCATACAGCCAGAAAACCAGGGTTCAAAGTTTATTTCTCAGATGAAAAGGAACTTGCATTCGGGCATTTGTTTGAGAAGGATGTATAAACTTTCAACAATGATCTCTAAACAGGTGGTGGGGTAAAAACTAAAGCATGAAAAGATCAACCTTCAAGGGGGAAAAAAATAAATAAAACAAGCAAACTGACAAGAAATATCCTGAAACGTAGGCAGTGAAAATGATTCAGAGCTTGCGTATGACCTAATCTTTGTACTTCATGGCAGACATTTGAAAGCCAGGCATATCAAAAGAACGGCAAATTTCTCAACAGCTGCCTTGAGGTCTTCGATTTCCTTGTTGTTCACCAAACCTTTGTTGAAGTCCTTTAAGAGCTTCCCGTGCTCCTTCTGGATTTTCAGGGTGATCGTAACTGCCTGATTGAGGAACTCCGCAATCTGCTCAAAGTCCTTCTCGACCAAACCCCTTGAGGTCATGGCAGGTGTTCCTGCAATTTGAGATGGAAGAATTCACAAATTAACAAGTGCACCTATTTGGATTTATGAGCAAGGTCATAACAGAATAGAATTTAACAAGATGCATAGTGCAATATTCTCTGATATTTTAAGTTTACAGGGCACTTTGTTTCCTTCATTCAGAAATCATTTCGAAAACAGGTGTCCATAGGTTATGTTGTACCTATAACAAGCATGAAATCCACTTTGTTTCCTACTTTCAGAAATCATTTTTGAGAACAGGCGTCCACAGGTTATGTAGTAGATATAACTAGCATGAAATCTTATCATTTCATTCTATCTCATGCATACTATATTCATAAACTTGATTTATTTTCAAATAAATTCACAAAACAATGGGAACTCCCCTTCCTTCTGAGTCATCTCAAGCATAGTTGTCTTGTGGAAAGCAGAAGTCCTCAAGCTCACAGATTATGGGCGATAGATTTCAAAGAAACTATAGTGGAAAGGACTACGAAGAGTACCAAAAGTAGCCTCTGGACTCTCATTATGGACTCAGACTGCTCTAAAGTGAATTTGGTGGGAAGGTCGAATAATGCACACGAGTGGATCCAAATTCCGAACTAGCCCTAAGACATTGCTCACACTATATATATATATATATATATATATATATATATATATATATATATATATATATATATATATATATAGGGGTTACTATACCTCAGCCGCCAGCTGAGAGAGTTTCTCAGCTGGCATGACGTGGCTTCATATTAGCCGCAGAGAAGTCGAAAATTTAGGCGGTAAAAGGAGACCATCGATCACTTTTCGTTGCCCAATAACTAAAATACCCTCAGTTTCACTTTTAACCTGGCTACAACTGTTCCTCCACTAAAAAAATTATAGATCTGAAAATTTTGAGTTTTTTCAAATAAAAAAATTACAGATCTTGATTACTAAATTTAAAAAAATAATTTATTTTAAAAGAATGCAACCATGGTCGCATTAATGTTCAAGTTTTTTTTTTGAAAGATGTTTTAATCACAATAAAAATCTATTACTGCGACTTGAAACACTTTATTTTATTTTTTTGTTTTCTGAAACTGCAATCGAAGTCGCAGTTTTTGAAAAGAAAATTTTGGATTTAAATTTTTTAATATCATTTTCACTTTTTAGATTTATTTTTGTTTTACATTGCGACCTTTGATTGCAGTGTTGCAGCCTTTTTTTAAATTTTCGATTAGGGCCGCTGTATTTTTTCGACCTTGCTAAGCTAAATAGAATATTGTGACCGTAGTCGCAGTCTTATAAAATAAGAAATTAATTAAGATGATTAGAAGATTGCGACTTCTGTCGTAGTCTTATGTAACAGCAGTCTCTTTGAGAATATTTTGTTTGATAACAATACGACCTTGGTCATAATATTTTTTTTATTAAGTAATCTAAATAGAATACCGCGACCATGACCGCATTCTTATGAAATAAGAGACATAGTCAATTGAAGTAGTGAACAGTGTCTCAAAAGTTAAGTAATTAAGATGATTAGAAGACTGCGACCGAAGACCGCGACATTGATCGCAGTCTTATGTAACCTTGGTCATAGTATTTTTTATAAAGTAATCTAAATAGGATACTGCAACCGCAGTCACATTCTTATGAAACAAGAGACAAAGTCAATTGAAGCAGTGAACAAGGTCTCGAAAGTTAAGTAATTAAAATGATTAGAAGACTGCGACCGAAAACTGCGACAAAGACTGAAGACTGTGACATTGTCGCAGTCTTATGTAATAGCAGTTTTTTTGAAAAGTTTTGTTTGATAACACTGCGACGTTGGTCGCAATATTTTATAACTTATTTTTCATTTTTGCAACCTAGGTCGCAGTCTTTTTATTAATAAATTTTAATTGGACTGCGACTTTGTGCCGCTGTCTTGTAAAACAAATGGTTTGAAGATGAAATTTTATACTGCGACTATGGTCACATAATTCAATTTTATCTGGCAATTTATTATTATTAATGCGACCAAAGTCGCAGTTCTGATGAAAAGGACAGCTTTTATTTTCCTGCCGCTTCAGTCGCATCTCTGACAGATTGGTTATATATTTATTTGTATTTTATTTTGTCTTTCAGATTTTAAATCGAATGGCCAACATTTCCGATGATGAAAATTTTCAGATAGGCCTTCCTTTGAAGAAGAAGAAGAGAAAAATCACGATGAAAAAATAAAAGGGGTGAAAAAATAATAATAAATAATATAAAACTAATACATCATTCCAAGAAAAGACAAACGATGGGCTTTTAGTAATTTCAATTATTTTCAAAAGCGAGGCGTCATTTTAGATTATCGAATTATGTGGCTCATAATGTGCCACGTCACCGCAGGCTGAGAAGGACTCTCAGCTGTCGGCTGATATACATATTTCTGATATATATATATATATATATATATATATATATATATATATATATATATAGAGGAGAGACTTGTGTATTTACGGAAGGATTCGAGCCCGAATCCTTCTCACTCAAATACAATCATATATCATCCGAATACAAGATCTATTCCGTTGAAATTGATCTATATATTTCAAGTATCTATAAACCAAAAATCAAGTATTTTAAATATTTTTTGCTCATGCATTAAGTAGGGGGAAAACAGACAACCTAAATAGTGAGTTGTTTAGTTTAACAATGTAGAACATTTGAAACCTAACAAAAAATTAGTTTGTAGGGTCTTTTAAATGTTTATATCATAATCAAATGACCGGATCGAGAATTTGTATGTCTAAAGACAGAGATCTCACCAACTCACTACATTCGGTCATCCATTTTGTGTCACTTGATGGATGAGCAAAAAATATTCAAAACACTTGATTTTTGATTTTTTAGTTACTTTAAATAATATAGATCAACTTCAACATAATGGATCTTGTATTTGTACATCGGATGTCGGATGTTGGTTCGGATGTTGGTATTTGAGTGAGAAGGATTCGGGCTCGAATCCTTCCGGAACTACACAAATCTATCTCTCTCTGAACCCGAATCCTTCTCGCTCAAATACCAACGTTCGACATCCAATTACAAGATACACTCTATTGAAGTTGATTTATATTATTTAAAGTAACTAAAAAATCAAAAATCAAGTATTTTGAGTACTTTTTGCCCATCCATCAAGTAGAGAAAAAACGGACAGCCTAAATAGTGAGTGGTTAGTTTAACGGTGTAGAACATTTGAAACTTAACAAAAATTGATTTGTAAGAGTTTTTAAATCTTTAGATCATGATCAAATGGCTAGATCGAGAATTTGTATTTCTAAAGACAGGTGTAACCAACTCACTATTTTTGGCTGTCCATTTTGTGCCGCTTGATGGGTGAGCAAAAAATATTCAAAACATTTGATTTTTATTTTTAGTTACTTTAAATAATATAGATCAACTTCAACGGAGTGGATCTTGTATTTGAATGTCGGATATTGGTATTTGAGTGGGAAGAATTCGGGCTCGAATCCTTCCGAAACTACACAACTCTCTCTCTCTCTCTCTCTCTATATATATATATATATATATATATATATATATATATATATATATATATATATATAATAACTAACCATAACAAAACCTAGTTCAACCACGAGCGACCACCTTCAAATTTAAACCCAGAGAGATTTTATTTTTTGTCAAATATAAGTTAAACTCAGCCTGATTTTGTTCAACTGATCCAAAAAGACCTTAATGCATAGACAACATGGGAAGTGGAAAATGCAGTATTGCATCTACCACTTTCTACGAGCGTACACCAGATGCACTTGAAATTATACTCCAAGTCAAGTAATACTAAAAACTCAAAATTTAATGATGATATTAAGGCTTATCCACTATATCAAAATGTAAAACATAAACATATCTAAAGAGGTTCTGGATCCTTCACTAAGGAAGACATTTCTTACCAATACGGACACCCCCGGGAGCTAAAGCGCTGCTATCTCCAAAAACAGCGTTCTTGTTCACTGTAATATTGCACAGATCACAGAGCTTCTCAACCTTGTTGCCTATGAAAAATAACAGATAATTTTACCACAATAATACGCATATCAGTACCCAACAATTTGTATGAGCTATACAAATAAAGTCAAGTCCATAAAGAAGAAAAGTTTCTTTTAGTTACCGGTCAAGCCAAGTGGGCGGAGATCCCAGAGGACCAGGTGGTTTTCAGTTCCATCAGTAACAATCTTGTACCCCTTGCTCTTCAGATAACTTCCAACAGCCACGGCATTGGCCTTGACCTGCTTGGCATAGGACTTGAACCCAGGTGACAAAGCCTGCTTCAAGGCCACAGCAAGAGCACCGATTTGGTGATTGTGGGGACCACCCTGGAGGGATGGGAACACAGCAAAGTTGATCTTGTCCTCAAAATCATAGACTGCATCCTCGGGCTGGCCCTTCTTGGGAGGCTTTGGGCCCTTCCTGTAGAAGATCATACCAGATCTCGGCCCTCGGAGACTCTTGTGGGTTGTGGTTGTGACAATATCACAGAACTCGAAAGGATCTGCAGCTTCCTACGGAAGAGGAAAAAGATACAATACAGAGAGGTAAGGCAACGCGGGTCAACAATTCAAAATGATTTTATTTTATGAGATGTAGAGTAATAAATCCAACAACAGTGCTTGTTCATAATTTTTTATTCGTGAGTAATCGATGCAGGAGAGAATATAAATTCAGAAAAAGAATGCTAGCTAGATCTACCAAAAGTTCATTCGGAGAAGTCAAATGAAGGACAGCAGATAGTTCAACTTTTCCTACAAAATATCATCCATCGAATTATGCAACTAAAAATATCATATAATGAAATGCAGAATGACTATCTAACTCTTGATTTGATTTATGGACTAAATTTTATAGATACTAAAGAGAAAGGGGATCTAAGTCTAATTGTGGCATGGTGGATTGGGTGGGGGGTCTCCGAGATGCCTACAACTCATTCTCGTTTTATCAGATCCAGTCGAAGTTAGATGTGTCACAATAACACAGAGAATCACTGATCTTTGTCATCGTTAAAAACAAATCTTTATAACAAATAATTATATTATTAAATGTAAGATTGAGATAGAATAGATATATTGAGATCCAAACCAGATCGAGTGAATGAATAAAGAAGAAGGAAGAAATTGATGAGATGAACAACGAGGTCAGTCAGATCTGATTAAGAATTGAATTGAATCTCTATCTCAGAGAGAGAGAGAGAGAGAGAGAGAGAGAGAGAGAGAGAGGAGAGAGAGGGGAGGGAGAGGGAGAGGGGGGGGGGGGGGGGGGGGGGGGGAGCAGCAGCAGCAGCAGCAGTACCTGAGCAGCTACGAGGCCGCTGATGTGTGCCATGTCGCAGAGCAGCATAGCCCCGCATTTATCGGCGACGGCCCTGAACCTGGCGTAGTCCAGTCCCTGGGGTAAGCGCTGCCACCGCAGATGATGAGCTTGGGCCTGAAATCCAAGGCCTTCTCCTCGAGCTTGTCGTAGTCGATGTATCCGGTCTCGGGGCTGACCTTGTAGGGCAAGCTCTCGAAGTAGATGGAGGTGGCGGAGATCTTCTTGCCGCCGGAGGTGTAGTACCCGTGGGTGAGGTGGCCGCCGGAGGGGAGATCAAGGCCCATGATACGGTCGTGGGGGTTGAGGATGGCCGTGTAGGCAGCGAAGTTGGCGGGGCTGCCGGAGTAGGGCTGGACGTTGACGCCCCATCGGGCGGGGTCGAGGCGGTAGACCTGGAGGGCGCGGGAACGGCATAGGTTTTCGATCTCGTCAATGAACTCGTTGCCGCCGTAGTAACGGTTGCCGGGCATTCCCTCGGAATACTTGTTGGTGAGGGGGCTGCCGAGGGCCTCGATGACGGCGAAGGAGGTGAAGTTCTCGGAGGCGATGAGCTCGATCCCCCGTGACTGGCGGCGCTTCTCCTTCTCGATGAGGTCGTGGATCTCAGGGTCGACGGCCTCCAGAGGAGTCAGGCCCCAAGCAGATACAGAATCCATCGCTGGCTGCTGCTGGATCTGATCTGAGATCTAATGGCTGGGTGTTGGGGTTTATCCAGAGAGAGAGAGAGAGAGAGAGAGAGAGACGAAAGGGGAGGAGAGAGAATGAAGAGAGATTTATACGGGGTCAGTTGGTTTTTAGCCAATTTTTTTTTTTTTTTTAACTTTACTTTTTTTTTTTAAAATACTAGATTACCGAATCAAGCTGCGAAGAGGGGTCAATTCTGATTTTTTTCGACAAAGTGTAAGAAAGAGTTACGAGAAAACTTTCACTTCGCTCGATTTGATAAGAACGAGCTCTTGTATATATACACACATTCTATTTCAAATATATCGCACCTTATAAAATTTGAATCGGTGCACATTGAAAAACACACTCAATAATTTATCGTGTGACCCCGTCAGGGTATAATTTGGTGTTGGATGTTTGGTAAAATGATCTTTTTTCTTCTATTTTTTATTGAATCTACCGACAACAGGGGCACATGACATGCACGATACATTACGGGCGTGTTTGGCTGCAAGGAAGTCGGCGGAAGTAAGAAAACGGGGAAGATAATTGCTCACTTCTCTATCTATCCAAACACTAGGAAAGGAAAATAAGAAAACTCTTTTTCCTTTTCTCTTTTCTCTTTTACACAACCATTTCCGTACTTCCAGAGTGTTACAATTAATTTTGTGGATATGTAAATCTCATTTGTAATAAGTTGTAGCACAAAATAGTTAATTTTTTGATCATGTAAATCTTGCTTTCATTCTAATTACAGTCTATTTTTAGTTTTTTAATTAATTTTTATTTTAATATTATTTTGTTGTCAATTTGTGGTCAACTTTTTCACTTCCACTTCTACATTACCATCCAAACACGTTCTGTCATAGTGCTGCGGGTCTCATGTCTCTGAGAAGACACAAGAACCTCGCGTTGCTGAACGTTGCGTTTGAGAGGTGAAGCCTCATAAACGCAAGTCTCTTGAGCTTCGCGTTTTGGTCTCCAAACGCAGACTTCGCGCCTCTGACTTAGTTCAGAAGGGACGCAGGCATGAGCCTTGCGTTTATATCTGTTGGACAGATAGCTGTTACAGCTTCCTGCGTCTGCTGTTGACGTGCACATCGCCTTTGTCAACGTTCAGCATTCCGATTACGCTTTACGGGTTATTAGGAACCCTCGGTAACCTAGAGCTGAGGAAGAGGAAAGGTGTGGCCGGATTGATCTTAAACAACGTTGGCCTCGCGGATCTCGTGGGAGACGTCGACGCAGGCCTTGCGCGTGATGCGGCCAACAATGACGCTCTTTGCGCAGGCCATGTTCGGAGAAGTTTCTGAAGGGATCTGAGAGCGGATCTCCGAGGAGACCTGGCGGTACTGCCGCGCCCTAGAGTTCTTGGAGTCGGAAGAGAGGAACTCTTCATAGTTTACCTGATCGAATTCCACGATAAGTGACCCGACCGTTTTTCCCATGAAGGTGACGTCACCTTGCGCCACAACTTGGTCGTCAGTAGAGAAAGTAGTCCCTAGCGGAGTCGCAACTATTGTTTGTCGGGAAAATTTGAGGAGAAGTTTAAGTAAAATTTTCTTGAATCAATGAAAGATTACAACGATCTCAAAAGTTTCGATTACAAGAGAGAGAAGATATTCAAGCTCAAATTTCTCTTTATTTAAAGTTGGGTTCTTGATGTAGTGATGGAAAGTGAATCTTGTTTTTCGTTGACCGGGCGAACGTCGGTGTCTTCTGGGAACCTTCTCTTCGGATTATGGACGGAGTAGCACAACTCCTGTCCAAAAGTAATTTCAAAGAGATTTGGGCAAAAACTTGAACTCAGCAAGTTGATAGAAGAGTTTTCACTCTTTTTCAATATTCCTCAGCTGAAAGTTTTGACCAAAGTTCTGACCAAAAAAATTCTCTAAAAAATATATCTCTAAAAAATATCTCTCCTCCCCAATAGCAAACTAAGCCATTTACAAGATTTTTCAAGGGTAAAACTGTCCCCTAAAAATTCTCCATGGGGGTTAACTTTCTCATTACGTGGGCAGTAATTGGCCTGATAATGAGGGCAGTTGTAACTAAAACACAAGGCTTCTCTACAGTTGAAACGCAGGTTTCAAGCCTCGCGTTTTGGCATTATAGTGTTGTTGGATGCCGACTTCGAACCTTGCTAGCGCGGGCTTCGAACTCTACTAGACGCGGGCTTCGAGCTCTGTGTCTTGGTATTGCATAGATGGCTGAGACGCGGGCTTCGAGCTCCGCGTATTGGCCCTTGCAGGGAAGCAGAGATACAGGCTTCGACCCTTGCGTCTTGGTACTGCACAAGTGGTTATGATTAGACTGTTGTGCCCACTAGCGACAACAACCCGATAGAGGATCCCTCCCTTGAATCTCCTCAAGCACGAAGAACAATCCTAAACAGCACAAAAAACAATCACTGGAGAAAGAACACACGCAAACAAACAATCTAATGAGGTTCGGCCTCAACGCCTACGTCCTCGGGGCAATCAGAGAGAGATTTAATTGCTTTGGAAGAAGATTACAATTGCTAGCAGCCTTTGAATGCAAGAGAGCTCCAGCAAACCCAGCCTTCAGCTGCCTCTCAGATCCAAACCCTAGAAATTAAACAACAGCCTTAAATACACAACTTTCCGAAACAGCAGAAAAATTACCCGCACCGCAGGTCGGTCGACCGGGCGGTCGACCGACCTCTTCCTCCGGTCGACCGGTCGGTCGCCCGGGTGCCCAACAGAGAGTTGGGCACTTACAGTCTCTTGATGCGATCGACCGGGCGGTCGACCGCTCTCTTCTACCGGTCGACCGGGTCGGTCGCCCGGGTGCCCAACAGAGAGTTGGGCACTTACAGTCTCTTGATGCGGTCGACCGGGCGATCGACCGCTCTCTTCTACGGTCGACCGGGCGGCCGACCGGGTGCCCGACAGAGAGTTGGGCATTTACAGTCAGGCAATTCGGTCGACCGGTCGGTCGACCGCTCTCTGACCCTGTGCATGTTGTGCATGTCGGTCGACCGGGCCGGTCGACCGACCAACCTGTTCCTGCTGCTGCTGCTATTTTCTGCTGCTGTTTCCTTCGCCTTTCGTCGTCGACTTCCTTGGCGATCACCTCGACGACCCCTTGGCTATCCATGTCAAATTCCTTGGCAATATTCTCTATTTCCAACAATTCTCCACCTCGGTGAAGATTTTTTCCAAAATCTGAGCCGATCTCCAACGAACCCCAGTCTATCACCTGGCGAAATCGACACACGATCTCGGCGAAATCGACACACGATCTCGGCTTGCGCGCACCAGACGAAATCGACACACGATCTCGGCTTGGAGTCTTTAGTTCAGCTGTCCACTGGAAAACATCGCACATGTCTTCCTTGCACTTCACCTTAGGAGAATTTCCATACATGCCAATTATCATACGTAGCTCCTCCTCCGCAACTTCCCGACCTCATGAAGACTTCTCATGAGCCAACACTGACTCTCCAACTGACTAGCTCTATCTAGTCTTCATGTCTTCCACTGATGGTCTAGCCAAGTCTGCGTAGAGCACACCAAACATCATCGGCTTCAACTGGATGCACACCACTCCTTATGTAAGCTCAACATCTTCTCACCGGAAGATCACCTGTTCAACGAGATCACAAACACTTCACCTCTACATGAAGTCCAACTGGCCACAATGCTTCACCTCTACGTGAAACCTTTCCACCTCTACGTGAAGTTCCATCGGCCACAACTCTTCACCTCTACGTGGAGTTCCAACTCTTCACCTCTACGTGGAGTTCCATCGGCCACAACTCTTCACCTCTACGTGAAGATTCAAACAGCTTCTCGAGAACCCAAATAGTTTCATACGGGTTGCATCACCAACTGGCTGCGCCTTTACGGCTGCCTACGTACCTTTGCCCAAAAGGATCACGCCAACCGTAGTTCATTAGAAATGAGCTCCATCAAGCTCAAACACTGGTACCTGTATTTGCAGCAGTGAACCTGTCTGACCGAGTCATATGAACCTCTTCCCGACCATCATGGAGGACAACGGCCTTCAACTTCAGCTTGTCACGATCACAAGCTTGAGATTCATGCTTCCTTCCCCACAAGCGTGGTTTCACCTTTGTTCCAATAGCTGCAAACAACTCGACATCCTCAACAATGTCTTCAACCTTTCAGCATCACCCTTGATTCCATGATCTCCACCCGGTGTCACCCCGATGAAGTCTCCACTGATGCCGAACCAACTGGAGATGATGGAGTAGCATCAAACTCCACCCGCTGCGATCCTTCCTTGGTCTCTGTCCTCTCCACCTACTGAGAGACAGTAGACTTCAACACTGAAGTCTCTCCAAATGTGACATGCCTGCTCATCACGATCTTCTTATTTTCGGGGTCCCACAACCTGTAGCTGTTCCTTTGACACCCAAATAGACAAACCTCTTTACTCACGGATTCACCTTGCCATTTTTGGCACTGAAGTAGGTCGGACTTCCAAACTCCTGCAGCAAACAATGATCTTGAGCAGCTTCCCCAGACCAAATATCCAATGGAGCTTTACCTCCTATCGCAGTCGATCTATTCATGAGATGGCTAGCATACTCAGTCGCCTCAGCCCAAAACGACCTGTCTAATCCTGCATTAGACAACAACCGTCGAACCTCCTCCAGCAATGAACGGACTACATCTTTAGCCAACCCATCTGTACCTGTTGTGAAGTGAGTAACAATACCTGTGTTCTGGCCAAATCGTAGGAACTGGTACATGTCCTTTTCAACATTACCAATCTGAATCTCTTTTATCTTCTTACCTATATGCCTCTCCATTCTTCCTCTCCACTTCACCAACACATCTAGGGCTTCACCCTTTGTCTCATTGGATATACTCAAACCTGCCTAGATGAACTATCAACAAAAGAGACAAAGTACCTGTGACCTCCAAGCGATGCCGTCTTAGCAGGTCCCCATACGCTCACGTGAACACAATCAAGAAGACCTTCATTGTGATGAGTAATGGTGCTGAATCTCACCTTCTTCTTGTCCAGAACGCTGTGTCCACCTTCCAACTCGCAGGTAGCAGCACCTTCCAGCGATTCCATCTTTGCAGGAGCTCGCAAAGATTTTTCTTCTTCCTGTCCGACCTTTCCCTGCCAGACCTCCGAGCCACCATCATCTGAGGAACTCGAAGTCTCCACCTGACTGTCACCGTACTACCTTCAAGTAGTAGAGATTGTCTCGGCGGACGCCCTTAATCACCACCATCGAGCCTCTGATCATCCTGAGATCGCCATCTCGAACAGATATCACCATGCCCGATGCTTCCAAAGTGCCAACTGAGATAAGATTTCTTTTGAGCTGAGGTACATACCTTACCTCCTTCAACTCTCGAACTATCCCATCATCCATCTTGATGCGGACTGTACCCATCCCGTCTATATTGCACGGATGGTCATCCCCCATGACCGTGTAACATCCATCCAGCTTCTCAAAGCTAGAAAACCAGGCCCTGTTCGGGCACACATGATAAGTGGCTCCGCTATCCAAGATCCACTCAGCACTATCTGAGTTACAAACAGTAGGGGTAGTAACGAGAGAGAGAACACCGATGAGTCATCATCCGATCCATCCGCCTGTGCGAGATTCGCCTCGGTCTTTGACTCCACCTTCTTACCTTTGGCCTTCGGGAATTCTGCTTTCCAGTGTCCTACTTCCTTGCACAAGGCACACTGATTCCTCTTCAGATTTCTAAAACCCGGCTTGGATTTTGATCTTCCTCTAACCTCCTTGCCCTTCCTCGATGAATCTCTGCCTCTTACTTCCAGTGCCTCCGCCGATGAGCTTGACTTAGAAGGATGTCTCTCCTTCTTCCTCGTCTCATAACTTGTTAGTGCAGATGACACCTCATTATAATCCAAGGTCTGCCTTCCATTTATGAAGGTCAGTGTGAATGTCTCATACTCCTCCTCTGGGAGTGAGTTCAGGAAGATGATCGCCTTGTCCTCCTCTTCTACAATGACATCCACGTTCACCAAGTCTGTAAGAAGCTTCGTGTATCGGTTGATGTGCTCATTCACTATGCTCCCCTTCTTCATCTGAAATCCATACAGTTTACTCTTAAGCTGCAACCTTGACTCAACACTCTTCGTTAAGTATTTCTTCTCAAGGGTTTCCCACAGATGCTTCGCCGACGTCTCATGTTGTGCAAGGTATTTTATGTCTTGCGACAAACATGAACGTATCAACCCACACGCCGACCTGTTCATCTTTGCCCACTCTTCATCAGTGGTCTTGCTTCTCTTCTTCTCCAGAAGGAGAGTATCCTCGAGGTTCGATGCATTCAGGGCATCCATAACCTCACATCTCCACATCCCGAAGTTATTTGTGCCATTAAACTTAACGACATCAATCCTCGGATGAGGATTCATGGTCTTAACCGAAGTAGTTTCTTCTGCCATTGAGATTACTTGATCCTCTATCTATGCGGAAGAACAACCAACTGGAAATAGATCACTACTCAGATAAAAATTGGATTTTTACCTTTTTTTCCTGAAACCCTAGATTGAGTTTCTCACCGGATCTACTCCACCACAGATTCCACGAGCCCTCCTTGCGTCCTCTTGAGATCGACACACGATCCCACGAACACGAATACCTCTGATCTGAGATCGACACACGATCTCCACCGAATCAGATCTCGAGCCCTCCGAATCTCCAGAAATCCCAAGCGAAAACCTGGAAGCTCTGATACCACTTGTTGTGCCCACGAGCGACAACAACCCGATAGAGGATCCCTCCCTTGAATCTCCTCAAGCACGAAGAACAATCCCAAACAGCACAAAAACAATCACCGGAGAAAGAACACACGCAAACAAACAATCTAACGAGATTCGACCTCAACGCCTACGTCCTCGGGGCAATCAGAGAGAGATTTAATTGCTTTGGAAGAAGATTACAATTGCTAGCAACCTCTTTGAATGTAAGAGAGCTCCAGCAAACCCAGCCTTCAGCTGCCTCTCAGATCCAAACCCTAGAAATTAAACAACAGCCTTAAATACACAGCTTTCCGAAATAGCAAAAAATTACCCGCACCCGCAGGTCGGTCGACCGGGCGGTCGACCGACCTCTTCCTCCGGTCGACCGGTCGGTCGCCCGGGTGCCCAACAGAGAGTTGGGCACTTACAGTCTCTTGATGCGGTCGACCGGGCGGTCGACCGATCTCTTTTACCGGTCGACCGGTCGGTCATCCGGGTGCCCAACAGAGAGTTGGGCACTTACAGTCTCTTGATGCGGTCGACTGCTCTCTTCTACCGGTCGACCGGGCGGCCGACCGGGTGCCCAACAGAGAGTTGGGCCTTTACAGTCAGGCAATTCGGTCGACCGGTCGGTCGACCGCTCTCTGACCCTGTGCATGCTGTGCATGTCGGTCGACGGGGCCGGTCGACCGACCAACCTGTTTCCTGCTGCTGCTGCTATTTTCTGCTGCTGTTTCCTTCGCCTTTCGTCGTCGACTTCCTTGGCGATCACCTCGACGACCCCTTGGCTATCCATGTCAAATTCCTTGGCAATATTCTCTCTTTCCAACATAGACTCGCGTCTGGAATATAGACTCTACTTTCTGATGACTTATTCTCAGTGATTTTTAGACAGTCTACACATACAAGACTAGATCTTAATCTTGATCCCCTCTTCTCTTCTTGCTTGGCTCCTGAATAGCTGGGGGTGGGTAGGTGGGCTCCCGCCCTCCACCGGGGTAGCTGGGTGAGAAAGAGAGAGAGAGAGATTACTGATTAGCCTCACTATTTAATTATTAACATGATTTCAAAACACATACTAATTGTTCTTATTATTACTTATTATTTAGTGACCTGGAGCCTACTCCTCCTGCTTGTGTTGCAGTGGGGACCAGCAGCTTCCCACATGCTCCCTCCATCTCCTCCTCCACCCGACACCGACGCCACCTCTCTCTCTCTCTCTCTGTGTATATATATATATATATATATATATATATATATATATATATATATATATATATATATATATATATATATATATATATATATATATATATATATATATATATATATATATATATATGGGAAAAATGTTCTAGTAGGTCTCCTTAAATTGTAATCTAAAGAGAGCTTAAAACTCTAGCACTTCGATTTTTTTTTTTCACGATCCGATTGCACATTATCATATTCGTGTTATAACATGTACGCATATAAAAAATCACGTGAATTGAAGTTTGTTTACTCTGTTTTCTTTGGATCAAACATTAACGGTTTTTAAACAGTAGAACAAAATGGAACGACTAGATCAATGAGTAAATGAACTTCAAATCACGTGATTTTTTATATGTGTACATCTTATAACATGAATATGATAATGTGCGGTCGGATCGTGAAAATAAAATCAGAATGTTGGAGTTTTAAGCCTTCTCCTTAGACTGTAATCTAAGGAGACTAGTACTACTAGGAGCACATACACACACACACACTTAAGATATTTGTTGAGATAAAATAAATATGTTATTATTATTATTATTATTATTATTATTATTAATCATGTATATGTGATGACTCCTTGCATGTGTTAATAATAATAACATTGAAATGATGTCCGATGCGGCCATACATACATAAGCACCCAATGCACGCAATATTGGGGCTGTTTGCTTCGCCGTAAAAGGCGTAAAAGTCCGTAATTCGTAAATGACTTACAACCTAATTACAACTACGGTGTTTGTTTGGACTATAAATTGTAAAAGACTTACGCAACTCAATTACCACTCACTTGCAACCCAATTACCACTCACTTACAGCCCAGTTACAGTTAATTTTGTAGTCATGCAAATTTGTATTATTTTTATGTTAATATTATTTTTTTAATATTTAATATTTTTAATATTTATTTGCAATATTAAAACTTTTTAAATCACCAAATAGTTAATTTTGTGGTTAACTTTTTCACTTACGACATACACATTACGACAACCAAACACCGTAAAATACAATACACTTTCCTACTTATAACTTTATATTACCAACCAAATACCATAAAACTTACATGCATGTAACTCATTTACAACTATAAAAGACTTTACCAATTATGACTTACGAATTATGGCCAATTACGACAACCAAACAGACCCAATAACATCTATCGCATGGGGGAGTGTTTTTGAAGCCCTTAACGGAAGGGGTTTGGTGAGAGATGGATCACCTGGATCCTATTATATGCTAAAGCACTAACCTCAATAGTAGTAAATGGGGAACAGAGGGGTAGTAGTAAATGGGGATCAGAGGGGTAATTAAACAATTAACTGTCGTTACACAGCACCATCCACCTCACGTTAAAGACGTGTAACATCCCTACATTAAAACTGACATTATACACGGTAGCAGATCCCCGGTATGCAATCCCTCCTAACTAGCACCAACACTAGCACAAGCACCACCGTTACAACAAATCCAGCACATGAAAATTGCATAGTTACAACCATCTGTCAATTTTGTCTCTACACCAGCATCCATGTCAAGTACATATGATCCTTCTTTTCTAGGAAAAAGGATCGATCGCTTCCCTAATCCTTAAAGCACACACACGCACACCACCACTACACTGGAAGTTTTTCTATTTCAGTTCACCATTTTATTACAATAGCAGTTTCTCGTGCTAGTCCATCCAATACACTGAAAGTTTTTCTGTTTTAGTCTACTATTATGCACTGACAGTAATCCTCTGCTCGATCCACCTACATTTCCATTTCGATTACTGATTCTCACGCTCGAGGGTCTTACGTTGGCGCCACATCGGTGCTCCTAACATAAAAGGTGTCTTCGGTTGTGCTCTAATAAGAAACATTCCCAGAGAGCGACCAAACTTTGCTTTGGTAGGTCCAACCCCACGATAAGCCAGTTTTTGTCTACCGCAATAAATGACGTAAATGTCACTATAGTTCACTAGAAAAAACTATTACAATAACAAGAGGTCTAGGGATCATGCTATTTGTACAGGGTACGATCTATTTTTCAAAAAAATAAAATAAAAAACAGAAAAAAAAACCGTAACTGACAAGTAATTAAAGTTTAATTTTCATAATTAATTTGATGAAAGACCTTGCCCATTACAAATTTAATTCACTTAATTATTAGTTAGTTTGCTGGCATTTGTTTGGCATTGAAGTACACACAGACACATCCATCGATCGATCCACTGGGCACTCCTCAAAAGTTACGACAAGCTTAAAAATAATGGAAGATATTGTTCTAATCTCGTCTAATTTATGAAATGTTAGGGCCTGTTTGGTCGCCGGAAGATTTGGGGGGGGGGGGGGGGGGGGGATGTGTTTCTTCTTCTCTTCAATCTTACGGTTTGGAGAATGGAAGAGAAAGAAAAAATAAAATTAAAAAAACACAATACCCTCTCTCCTCCTCCCCTTTCTCACGGCCTTCCTAAATCCCCGATGCCCGCCCACCCCCACCCTCACCACCCCCCCCCCACCCCCCAACCCCAAAAAAAA
Organism: Agave tequilana; assembly: GCA_038442645.1. Lineage (NCBI taxonomy): Eukaryota > Viridiplantae > Streptophyta > Magnoliopsida > Asparagales > Asparagaceae > Agave > Agave tequilana. The sequence continues at coordinate 36,680 of JAVJIF010031310.1, read as the reverse complement.
AAAAAAAAAAAAAAAGTCTTCTAGTTGAAATTAGAGGGGATTTCTTTCCCTCTTTCTCTACGTCGACGTCAGCGAGGCGCTGATATGAATAAAGAGGGGCTCCTTCCCCTAGCAGCCAAAAGACAAGGAGAGTCCCGACCGTTACGTGTCGCTGTCGCATTTGGGGGCGGAGCTAAGTGTTAGCTGGGTCGAGCTACAGCCTGTCCCACTTTTTCATATATGTCTAGACCCTCTTCATATTTCATATATTATTTTACATTCCCTTCTATTTGATTTTTTTGCACAAAATTTATTCCTGATTCCATCTCTAATTTAGTGAAGAATATTGTTTTATGCTTTTGACAAATTCATATACTGTACAAATATATGTTATAAAAAATTACAACCCACCTTAAAATTTATTCCTCATTTTGAGTCATCTGCCCTCACTGATTGCATTGGGTTTCTCCCTCTTCTCTCACTCTCTTCCTCCCACTTCCACCGAAACAAGCATGTCCTTGCTGTTAACTATGGTACCACGTTTCCTGTCGACAATTGGATCCCATGAAGATGTAGTGGGCTCACAGAGTTTTCCCTAAGAAACTTTCAACTTTTTTAAGAAAAAAATGAATTTAAGCTAAAATATATTCTCTAAATTAGAAATATTGTTTATTTATTTTTCGCACACAGAGAGAGATGATGCTCAAAACCGACGTGTGCAGCCTCGTGCGAAGTGGCTGGCTGCATTTCTATTTTCCAACAAAAAAGTAGATTAAGGAGAGATTTTTTGCTACATTTTACCATGTCAGAAAATTGATGAATTCGGATTGATTAGTATTATTCTTTTTATGTATATATATTTAGTGTATATGACAATATATGAGGTAGCCATTTACTTCGTAGTCTCAGCTGGCCAGTAGCTAGTTTAATTTGCACTAAGAATGGCGATAACAAGTTTAGATATGAGAAATGAACGTAGCTAGTTGCAGGTGAAAATTAAGAAACGACAAGAAGAGGGAAGAAAATGAGCGGTTGGCTGCTTTCAATTTCTTCACTTGAGTTGCTACGTTTCATTTTGTCTTTATTAAAACTTATCTACTGCGTGTACTGCACACACATGTTCGCCTATGCCCATTTTTTCCATTTTAACCCGTTTTCCACATCTCACTATTCACAGTTGGGTCGGGTCGCACGTTATCCACAATACTCTGCATCTTCTGTCCAACTCTCTCACGTGTCCCGGTGGTAACTCGAACCCCACCAATCCCTTCAATCCCGACCCTTCTTTCCAAATCCAACGGGCCAGATCTTACCGATTTACCAACAAATCAACGCCGTCCCTTGTCTCCGATCATTCTATATAAATCCACTCTAAACCCCCGACTTTCTCTTCATCCTTCACTCTTCTCTCTCTCGCATCTCAGATCTCATATTTTTATCAGATCGGATCTCAGATCGCGGAAAGAAAAAATAAAAAAAAATGGCTCTTCTCGTTGAGAAGACCTCTTCCGCCGTGAGTACAAAGTCAAGGACATGTCTCAGGCCGAGTTCGGCCGCCTTGAGATCGAGCTCGCCGAGGTCGAGATGCCCGGGCTCATGTCCTGCAGGGCTGAGTTCGGCCCGGCCCAGCCCTTCAAGGGGGCCAGGATCACCGGATCCCTCCACATGACCATCCAGACCGCCGTCCTCATCGAGACCCTCACCGCCCTCGGCGCCGAGGTCCGCTGGTGCTCCTGCAACATCTTCTCCACCCAGGACCACGCCGCCGCCGCCATCGCCCGCGACTCCGCTGCTGTCTTCGCCTGGAAGGGCGAGACCCTCCAGGAGTACTGGTGGTGCACCGAGAGGGCCCTCGACTGGGGCCCCTCAGGAGGCCCCGACCTTATCGTCGACGACGGGGGCGACGCCACCCTCCTCATCCACGAGGGGGTCAAGGCCGAAGAGGAGTTCGAGAAGACCGGCAAGATGCCCGATCCGGCATCCACCGACAATGCCGAGTTCCAGATCGTGCTCACCATCATCAGGGACGGCCTCAAGGTGGACCCCACCAAGTACAGGAAGATGAAGGATAGGCTCGTCGGTGTCTCGGAGGAGACCACCACCGGCGTCAAGAGGTTGTACCAGATGCAGGCCAGTGGCACTCTGCTCTTCCCGGCCATCAATGTTAACGACTCCGTCACCAAGAGCAAGGTGAGACATCAATTTTCTTCTTCTGATCTGATCTCTTCTTTGCTTTCATTTTTCATTTTTTTGTTCTGGATCTAGATCCCGGCTTTTTCATATTTCACTTTGGAATAGTTTTTTCTCTGTGATCCATATCCAGATCTAAAGTTATTATTTTCTGTGATCCGTACTTCCTCTGATTTAGATGTTATTACCAATAAATGATTCTGCCAAATACTTTATTTAGCGCATAAAGTTGATTCATTCATTTTAAGCAATGAAGTTCAGATTTAGACCGTTAGCTTATTTGTAGTATACATCAGATCTACAATTGCGTGTACTTCTTATGAATTTACACAATGCGATACTTTTCAATATCTTTTGATTGATTTTACTGAACCCAGATCTAGGGCTCATGTTGGTAATTTTTAGAAATGCGGTAATTTATCTTTCAAGTTATTTGAAATTACCCGGATCTAGAATGCTCCATTCTTTTTATTGAGGATGCCACCTCATTTATGATGGTTAATCATGTTTAGATTCAAATTTCATGTATAAATCAACTATTACTTTATTTTATTCACTTCACGAATAAAACTAAATGTCCAAGCTAGCTATATACTTAGCTTGGATTTTTTTTAAAAAATTCTCTTTCTAGATCTGAGGCTTTATGAAATGGAAAAGTGGCTCTGGCACATTTGACCCCGCTTGTTCTGGACCCACTTCACCACTTTCATTTATGATTATAATTCATTTCCAGCATCTAAACCAATAATTTATGTTACCCAATCTATATTTCATTTAAATGTTTTATTTTTGTAGTTTCAATGAAATAGTGCATTTATCTTTAAGAATATCATTTTTTATGTGATCTGTATATGGAGCATTTGCAGCTATTGATTTCCCATAAATGAGAAAGCAACGAATTAGTTTTATTATTAGACTAAGGACATAATTAATCATTTTCTCTTGATTAGATCTCATGGATGCGAGATAATCAATGCTTCATACTTCTTGGTCAACTTAAAACTTTAAATCCTTCACATTGATAATTTCTTACTATTATTACACTTAGACATATTAGTTGTTTGTCATCTTTGCAGTCACATATTGTTGAATGAGTTTTCTTTAGATCTATGTTAGATATATCACTTAATATCATTTGCTTTCCTAATTTTTGAAGTTGAAAAGTTTGAATTTCACATTTCAGTTATATGAGATCTTATTTGTGTTGGTTTCTGGGATCAATCTGACAGCTAATCAAGATCACTGAAAATATTACCGATCTAATTGGCCAGGTTGGTAAATATCAGGTGGGAGGTTTTTCGTTCAATAGAACGTTCCTTAATTTAAGAACCACCTTTCAATTTCCTTTCTTGATTAAACACCAATTAGACTGGTATAAATCATTCTCAATATACTGAATATCAGTATATCCCCTGTATAAAGAAATTAATTCACTTATACAGTACTTGGAGTGAGGTACGCTTAAAGCGAATCTCCTTAAGGGGTGTTTGGTTGCAAGGAAGTGGGTGGAAGTAAGGAAATAGGGAAGTATAATTGCTCACTTCCCTATCTATCCAAACACCGGAAAAGGAAAATAAGAAAACCTCTTTTCCTTTTATCCTTTCTCTTTTACACAACCATTTCCTCACTTCCAGAGTGCTACAGTTAATTTTGTGGTCATGTAAATCTCATTTGTAATAAATGTAGCACAAAACAGTTAATTTTTTAACTATGTAAATCTCACTTGCATTCTAATTACAGTCTATTTTTATTTTTTAATTAATTTTTATTTTAATATTATTTTACGGTCAACTTTGTGGTCAACTTTTCCACTTCCACTTTTATATTACCATCCAAACACCAGAAAAGACAAAATATTTTCCAAACCACACTTCCTAACAATATCCAAACACCGGAAAACTTACTAACCAATTCACAAGTTCCAAAGGGAATTATTACTACTTCCTCAATTCCTCACTTCCTCACTTCCACCCTTAACCAAACAGGCCCTAAGACAATTACGTTCCCCGCACCGGTGCTAACGGGTTACTGGACGCTGGTCTCCCAAGATACAACACTCCTTCACGGTATTTGGATAGCACTACCAAATCACCGTACGGTCGAACCGTAGTTAACCAGTACCTTTACAGGATTATTGAAGCAGCGGGACAGACAAATTTCAAGAGAATATTTGCCTTTACTTTGGAGGAGCACTCACTTAGAGGAAGAAGGAAGGTAGAAGAATATTCTTCTTCAGAAGTCCCAGATTCAGACAACAATTCTATTAAAGAATCTGTTGAATTTTCTGAGCCCTCTTTCAGAATGAATTTTTGCAGAATCTCTTTGAAAGTCCCTTCGGAAACTGAATTTCTCACTTCCTGTTTGGAAGTCACTTCAGGACTGAGAGAGAGAGAGAGAGGATCTCCTTCAGAAGGCAGATTCCTTTCTTGTTGTTAGTGTGTTTAGAATGAGAAAACCCCTCCGGGAGGGGCAGTTTGGTCCGAACCCATCCAACAGTTGCAACGGTTCGGTCTGGACCGTTGCAACTGTTCGGTTCAACCGTCGCAACCGTCCAACCGCCGTGACGGTTTACAGAAAGCCGTTGGTGGGGCGGTTTGGATCTGGATAGCGGAGCGGGTCCGTTGGCGGGGCGGTTCGGATTCGGATAGCGGAGCGGGTATGCTCGTAACCCATACCCGTGAGACCCGATTCAAAAAGAATCAGGCCGGGTAGGGAACCCGAACCCGAACCCAGACACGTGCCCGTGCCTGAGCCCGGCCCGGCGGCGGCGCGCGCGCATGTGCGGGCATGGTTTCCTCCCAATCGCGCGCGAAAACTCCAAGTACCCAAAGGGCACGCCCTTTGTTCCCAATTTTCTCTATTTAAACACTACAAACTTTCATCCCATGGCCAATGTGGGACTAAATGCCTTTAGCTACCTTTAGTCCCATTTTGGCTTTGAATTAGACAATCTTTAGACTTGAATATCTCATTCATTCGAAGTCGGAATTGAACATGTGAATATACCACCTTCATCCCCAATGGAAGGAGAACATACTCCAACCATCATCCAATTGATTCGATCAACGGATCTCGCCGTAATTCAATTCAAAGATTCACATATATATTCTTCATATTCCAACAATCCCCCACAATGAATGGAGATTCAAGTAATTATCACACAAATAAACTGACTCTATTGTGAAAGGTACTTTAGAAAAGAAACTGCATCAGGATAGGTGAACTAGGTCTTGAACCTTCCATAGCGAAACCTTTATCGGACTTACTGGCTAATCAGTGAACTAGGCCTTGAACTGTTAGCCGTTAGTGTAAGCCAAGTCAATAAGCTTCACACAGTGACTTTTCAAATCAACTTTGGTTCTCGGTTGTGTCCGTTTTGGCCCTGAACATTCTTGGTTTCAGAGAGTATCTTTAGGGAATAACAGCCTTCATAGAAATTCCCAAAGAGCCGACCCAACTCTATACTCACATAGGTGTTCGTCCTATTAAGAGTAGTCTACTCTACTCCACTTGTTTAGTAACAAGATATAGGCATCATTAAAAGCGTTAAGCTTATCCTTAATCCACTTGTAGAAAAACACTTATGTGCACCTTAGGAATGGATGGAGTCAAGCTCCCAAGTGCTTACTTGCTGAGACAATCATAACTAGTTTTTCCTCTTGAACTTAGTCCGTGGGATCTCCAGTCGCTAAGTGAGTTTTTCATTAAGCTGACTCGGTAAGGTTAGGCTTTTAGACCCATTCCCCTCGATGCGCAGTTTATACGCTCTCCACTTAAACCTTTAGTAAGCGGATCTGCTAAATTATCTTTTGACGAGACAAAGTCAATAGAGATAATTCCATTTGAGAGCAACTGCTTCACAGTATTATGTCTACGACGAATATGTCTAGACTTACCGTTGTATATAACATTTTGTGCCCTAGATATAGCTGCTTGATTATCGCAGTGTATACATATAGCGGGCACTGGCTTTTGCCATAATGGTATATCTTCTAAAAATTGTCGAAGCCATTCTGCTTCTTCTCCGGCCTTATCTAAGGCTATGAATTCCAATTCCATAGTGGAACGGGCAATACATGTTTGCTTAGAAGATTTTCAAGATACCGCTGCTCCTCCTAGAGTAAATACGTATCCGCTAGTTGATTTTGATTCCTCAGAATCTGCAATCCAATTAGCATCACTGCATCCTTCAAGTACAGGTGGATACTGTCCATATCTCAAGGCATATTCCTTGGTATGTGATACGTAACCCAATACTCGTAGTAGAGCAGTCCAATGTTGATCACTAGGATTACTAGTGTATCTGCTTAACTTGCTTACAGCGTAAGCAATATTGGGTCTAGTACAATTCATCAAATACATTAGACTTCCGATAATCTGAGAATACTCCAACTGGCGTATTCCAGTTCCTGTATTCTTATGAAGGTGGATGTGTGGGAGAAAAGGATTTGTATTCTCCTTTATCCCATGATCCTTAAATCTTTCTATCATCTTATCCACGTAGTGAGATTGAGATAGACTGATTCCATCTGGTATTCTGGTGATTTTAATTCCTAAAATTACATCAGCAACCCCCAGATCCTTCATGTCAAAATTGTTTGATAATATTCTTTTGGTGGACTTAATAATTTCAATATTAGTCCTAAGTATCAACATGTCGTCTACATAAAGACAAACAATGATACATACATTTCAACTGTTTTAGTGTAAACACACTTATCACATTCATTGATAGTGAATCCATCTTGATCATGACACTATCAAATTTCTCATGCCATTATTTTGGAGCCTGCTTTAGACCGTATATGGATTTTATCAATTTACACACTTTGTGTTCTTGGCCCTTGACTATAAATCCTTCAGGTTGCTCCATATATATTTCTTCATTTAATTCACCATTTAAGAATGCAGTCTTGACATCCATTTGATGGATATCTAAGTTATGCAATACTGCAATTGCAATCTACATCCGAATGGATGTTATTCTTGTTACTGGTGAATAAGTATCAAAGTAGTCAAGTCCTTCTTTTTATCGATAACCCTTGGCTACTAATCTAGACTTGTACTTATCGATAGATCCATCGGGTTTTAATTTTCTTTTGAAAATCTACTTACACCCAATTGGTTTACTGCCAGGAGGCAAGTTTACCAATTCCCAAGTATGATTACTTAGTATGGATTCTATTTCGCTATTTATAGCTTCTTTCCACATTTGTGCTTTTGGGGTTGACATAGCCTCTTTAAATGTTTGAGGCTCGCTTTCAATAGCGTATGCTATGAAATCTGGACCAAAAGATTTGAGATTCTAGATCTCTGACTTCTTGGTTCAATTTCTGCATTAACAATCGGTTTTTCGGGGCTTTCGTCTCTAAACGCCATCTCATGTGTTCTTTTCCCAGAAGTCTTATCTGTTTCCCGTTTATATGGAAAAATATCTTCAAAGAACACAGCATCTCTAGATTCGATAATCATGTTTACATGAATATCTGGTATCTCTGATTTATGAACCAAAAATCTGTAGGCACTACTATTCAAGGCATAGCCTATGAATATGCAGTCCATAGTTTTTGCTCCCAATTTAGTCTTTTTAGGTAATGGTGTTAGTATCTTTGTAAGGCACCCCCACATTTTGAGGTAATGGTAGGAATGTGTCCTTCCATGCCATAACTCGAATGGTATAAGACCAAGTTTCTTGTGGGGTACTCTGTTTAGAATATAATTTGCAGTTAACAGAGCTTCCCCCCACAAGTTCTGCGGAGCTCCAGAACTTACGAACATGGAATTGACCATCTCTTTCAAAGTTCTGTTCTTCCGTTCGACAATTCCATTTTGCTGAGGAGTATATGGTGATGTTGTTTGATGGATTATACCAAATTTAGCATATAACTCACTAAAATCATTTGATTCATATTCTCCGCCTCTATCGGATTTTAGAATCTTGATATTCTTGTTGAGTTGATTCTCAACTTCGGCTTTATATGTTATAAACATATTTATTGCCTCATCCTTACTGTTTAAAAGATACACATAACAATATCTTGTACAGTCATCAATAAAAGTAATAAAATACTTTTTACCGCCTCTACTGGCATAAACTTCAAGTCAAACAGATCGCTATGAATTAACCCTAAAGGTTATGTATTTCGATCAATTGAGTGAAATGAATTTTTCGCCAACTTGGCCTCAACACAAATCTCACACTTGCGAATTTCTTCCAAGTTGAGTTTAGGAATATATCCTAGATCAGACAAGTTTTTTAATTACTTGTAATTTACATGCCCTAATCTAGCATGCCATAAAGTAGGAGACTCAAGCAAATAAATAGAAGTTTTTTCCTTTATTTATAAGCTTTGGGTACAAATACACAGACTTTTTGTCCACCATTGCAACATTGTCTTTAAAAAGACCATCAATAAGATTCTTGTTCTGTTTGAGATGGCTGCGACATTCGTTCGCCTTATGCCCCTCTTTGTTGCAAATGTAGCAGGTTCCCTTGAAGCGCATGTTCTTGCCTTCTTGGATCTTGCCTTTGTACCCCTGGGAAGTCTTCTTCCGCTTTAAGCCTTTGGAAGTAGACGCTTTCCCCTTTGAGTCTTCAATCACATTGGTTTTGGCTTCATAGGAGTTCTTACTGCTCCTTTTCTCGGACTTTCGGTTGTCCTCCTCGATTCGAAGCCTCACAATGGGATCTTCCAACTTTAGCTCCTTTCGCTTGTGCTTCAGGTAGTTCTTGAAATCTCTCCACGCAGGTGGGAGTTTCTCCAAGATAGTAGCAACCTAAAAGGTTTCAGGTAGAATCATACCTTCGGCTTCTATCTCGTGCAAGATAAGTTGGAACTCTTGCACCTGACTGATTACAGTCTTGCTGTCCACCATTTTGTACTCCAGAAATCGTCCTACGACGAACTTCTTGGTACCAACATCCTCAGTCTTTACTTCTTGTCAAGACTGGCCCATAACTTCTTTACCGTTGTGATGGGACTGTAGACATTGTAAAGAGAGTCATCTAGTCCATTTAAAACATAGTTTCGGTAAAGGAACTCACCTTGAGTCCATGCATCGACTGCAAGGACTGAGTCTCGATCAGTTTCGGGTTCTGGTGGATCTTCTTGCAGGAATTTGGCCAGATGAAGAGTGGAGTAGAAGAACATCTTCTGTTGCCACCTCTTGAATTCTGTGCCGTCAAATTTTCCTGGCTTCTCCGGCTTCGGGTTAGGAAGTGGAGTAGGCATCAAAGCTTGTAGCTGCATGTTTGGTGCCTTACTAGAGCTATCTTGATTAGTATCAGACATTTTCTGCAAGTTCAAACAGAACAGAAGTAAGAAACCTCAATATGTAATTGTCTTAAGATTGTTGGTTTCTGGGATCAATCTGACAACTAATAAAGATCACTGAAAATATCACCGATCTAATTGGCCAGTCGGTAAATATCAGGTGGGAGGTTTTCCGTTCAATAGAACGTTCCTTAATTTAAGAACCACCTTTCAATTCCTTCCTTGGTTAAACACCAATTAGACTGGTATAAATCAGTCTCAATATACTGAATATCAGTATATCCCCTGTATAAAGAAATTAATTCACTTATACAGTACTTGAGGTATGCTTAAAGCGAATCTCCTTAAGACAATTACGTCTCCCGCACCGGTGTTAACAGGTTACTGGACGCTGGTCTCCCAAGATACAACTCCTTCACGGTATTTGGATAGCACTACCAAATCACCGTACGGTCGAACCGTAGTTAACCAGTACCTTTACAGGATTATTGAAGCAGCGGGACAAAGACAAATTTTGGGAAAATATTTGCCTTTACTTTGGAGGAGCACCCATTGTAGAGGAAGAAGGAAGGTAGAAGAATATTCTTCTTCAGAAGTCCTAGATTCAGACAACAATTCTATTAAAGAATCTGTTGAATTTTCTGAGCCCTCTTTCAGAACGAATTTTTGCAGAATCTCTTTTGGAAGTCGCTTCGGAAACTGAATTTTCCACTTTCTGTTTGGAAGTCACTTCAGGACTGAGAGAGAGAGAGAGGATCTCCTTCAGAAGGCAGATTCCTTTCTTGTTGTTGGTGTGTTTTAGAATGAGAAAACGGAGCGCTATTTATAGCGCTCCGGGAGGGGCAGTTTGGTCCGAACCCATCCAACAGTTGCAACTGTTCGGTCTGAACCGTTGCAACTGTTCGGTTCAACCGTCGCAACCGTCCAACTGCCGCGACAGTTTACAGACAGCCGTTGGCGGGGTGGTTTGGATCTGGATAGCGGAGCGGTTCGGATCCGGATAGCGGAGCGGGTATGCTCGTAACCCATAACCCATGTCCGGATAGCGGAGCTGGGCTCGGGCACGGGTCTTGGCTCGGATCCGGATAGCGGAGCGGGGTGATTCAAAAAGAACCAGGCCGGGTAGGGAATCCGAGCCCAGACCCGTGCCCGAGCCTAGCCCGGCGCCGGCCGGCGGCCGCCGCCGCAAGCGGTGGCGCGCGGGCGCATGTGCGGGCATGGTTGCCTCCCAATCGTGCGCGAAAACTCCAAGTACCCAAAGGGCACGCCCTTTGTTCCCAATTTTCTCTATTTAAATACTACAAACTTCCATCCCATTGCCAATGTGGGACTAAATGCCTTATTGCCTTTAGCTACCTTTAGTCCCATTTGGCTTTGAATTAAGCAATCTTTAGACTTGAATATCTCATTCATTTGAAGTCGGAATTGAACATGTGAATATACCACCTTCATCCCCAATGGAAGGAGAACACACTCCAACCATCATCCAATTGATTCGATCAACGGATCTCGCCGTAATTCAATTCAAAGATTCACATATATATTCTTCATATTCCAACAATTTGAAATGAAGATTTTTTTTTTTGTTGATGGTACTACGATATTGGACTTATTGGTGGTTTACTTTTATTATTAAATCAAGAATCGATTATATCACCCTTAAAAGATCTGAACTAATCTGAAATCCTAATACTATTACTCTCTTAAGCAGAGCCTACAAGTAGAATATATTTCAATTCAGTTTAACAAGATTTAAGTTGAACAGAAATTTCAAAATTTTGTTTCCTTGTTATCTGTTTTAAGGCCATGGGTTTGGATCTGTCTTTAAATCAATAGCCATGTCCCCAGTGCACAAAGCCTGAATGTCTGATATCTTCAATGTGTTCATTGACCTTCAATTTTATGTCTTTTTATTGACGTGATAGTAATTCTCTGTACTCATTGTTTATTGGTCTCAACAGTTTGACAATCTGTATGGATGCCGCCACTCTCTCCCTGATGGTCTGATGAGGGCCACTGATGTTATGATTGCTGGCAAGGTTGCTGTTGTCTGTGGCTATGGTGATGTGGGCAAGGGCTGTGCTGCTGCTCTCAAGCAGGCTGGTGCTCGTGTCATTGTGACAGAGATTGACCCTATCTGTGCCCTCCAGGCCCTGATGGAGGGTCTCCAGGTCCTCACCCTTGAGGATGTTGTCTCTGAGGCTGATATCTTTGTCACCACCACCGGTAACAAGGACATCATCATGGTGGACCACATGAGGAAGATGAAGAACAATGCCATAATCTGCAACATTGGCCACTTTGACAATGAGATTGACATGCTCGGTCTTGAGACATACCCTGGGGTTAAGAGAATCACCATCAAGCCCCAGACTGACCGATGGGTCTTCCCGGAGACCAAGACCGGAATCATTGTTCTTGCTGAGGGGCGTCTCATGAACCTCGGGTGTGCCACTGGTCACCCTAGCTTTGTCATGTCTTGCTCCTTCACCAACCAGGTATCATCCTTATCTTGTATTTTATCATTTATGCTGTTTTATAAAGTGATTTTCGGATTAACAAATTAATGTCTTAATTCAACATATAATATTTTCAGTTGGTTTAATATTTCCAATTGATGCTTTGTGCAATTAAAGAAGTTGCTATCGTTGCTCTGAAACTGACTATTAGTTTGTGGTGTAATCATGGAAATGATTTGCAGGTGATTGCTCAGCTGGAGTTGTGGAAGGAGAAGGCGAGTGGCAAGTATGAGAAGAAGGTGTATGTGCTTCCCAAGCACCTTGATGAGAAGGTGGCTGCCCTTCACTTGGGCAAGCTTGGAGCCAAGCTAACCAAGCTCACCCCTTCCCAGGCGGACTACATCAGTGTCCCCGTGGAAGGTCCCTACAAGCCTCCTCACTACAGGTACTAGGCTGCCTAGGAGAAAAATCAGTGAATACCACAAGAAGATTGAAGAAGAAGAGAGTGTTGGACCGTGGTTATATTTCCTTTGTTGCTGTTTTGCAATTTTCTTTCCTAGGCCCCCGGTTTATTAGGATATGTATGTGTTTTGTTGTTTTAGAATTTTCCTTATTCTAATGATGAGCGAAGAAAAGGCACATGTTTGTTTTGGGATGAATAATGAGGACTTGGACTGGTCAGTGATCTTGTAGCCTCCAAACTTGTGCTGCAAAATTTTAAAACTATAATTTGATCAACTTCCATGGTTATTATGGTTACTATGATTAACTTGGTCTTTAAATGCGTATGGAATGATTTAGTTGTTTGGATTAACATTTTATTCTTCATGCCGTTCAAGTAATTAAATTCCATGTGTGCTTGGTTGTATAATTGGAATGGTGCGCAGTTGTGGTGATGCACGCAAGCTATGGAAAAATGATTACTAGATGTTTCTGGAATAACTGATAACTTGTTAATCCCCTCCTCCTGAAGCCAGCGCATCGGGTGATGGCTGAGAGTGCATCCCCTTGTGTGTATGGGTTGTTGCCTTTGGAATAGCATGGCGGTTGTAGTAGGGGATCACAGGGCGAGTGCAGGAAACCGTGTCGCCCCTCAGGGCTCATAGCTGATGTACCTCTTTCGACTTGCAGTTGCAGTCCACAGAGATCTCCTTTCCATCTCTGAATCCATCTCTTCCCCGCTGCAATTATTACGAGCAGCAGCACCCTCCAGCTGCCCTTCAAATTGGATAGTATTGCTATTGTGGGAGATGACAGTGACAAAGTGATGTCATCGTGTTTCATTGAGGTACTTGAATTGTGAATTCAAAGGCAAAGGTGTCCGTTCTTGTAACTTCCAGTAAATATCGAGAATTGAGATGACAAGGAGAGAGATTGAGCCTACCACTACTACTGTTTTCGCTGAGATAATCATAATCTCTCCCCTCCATGTTTTGTTTATCCTAAGTTCTACGCAACGTTATCTGACTTCATTTGTCCCGTGCCAAGTTTTTCTTCAAGATAGCAGTCGTTGATTCAGTGGAGAGAGTAACGAAGACGCAATACATGAGTCGCCTCAATTCCATAAGCTACTAGATGCATGCTAAATGTAGATCTTTTTTATCAATCTGTTAAAATAGGGCACTGAAGTTTGCCTACTTATGTTCAAAATTACGCTGAGCTTCAACATTCATACATTGATTTCATCCTGAAACTTGAAACTTATAATTTTCCACAACTATTCCTGTTCTTCCACTAAACTAGAGATTTTCTACAATCTACTCTTGTACTTCCACAACAAGTATCCCAATTTCCTTCTTGGGTACTTAACAACGCTATTTAAATGTTTAGCTTGGAGAACAAAAGGAAATAAGTAGCATCATAATTCTCAGTTCATTCCGTAAACTGTTTTTTAAATTTGTATGGAGAACATAATAATATATTAGTAATGAAGATGGACAAAGGATGCCAAGAAAGTTTGGCCCTTAGTTTTTATTCGCGAAATAACGAAGGCTTGATATCATCGTAAAGTGTGAAATTTTTCATTAAATATGTATGAACAGAAAGCAAAACTAAAAAAATCATAATTTTTTTTTATTATAACCAATTTTCTAGGATTTCACGCGTGAATTTTACTATTTGGTCCGGGAAAATTTAGAGGATCGTAATAAAATTTTCTTGAATCAAATGAAAAATTACAACAATCTCAAACAATCCCGATTACAAGAGAGAGAAGATGTTCAACCTCGAATCTTCTCTTTATTTAATGTTGGGCTCTTGATGTAGCGGTGGAAAGTGAATCTTGTTTTCCGTTGACCAGGTGAACGTCACAATCTTCTGGGAATTTTCTCTTCAGACTATGGACGGAGTAGCACAACTCCTTGTCCAATAAAATCTCAAAGAGACTTGAGGGAAGAACAAACTTGTACTCATCAAGTTATCAGAAGAGTTGAACTCTTAATTATTTTTCAACTAGAAGCTCTGATCAAGATTCTCCAAATCGATCAAAACTTCCGACCCCTCTTCAGTAGCAAACTGAGCTATTTATAGGGGTCTCGGGGGTTAAACTGTCCCCTAAAAACCCTCCATAATGGGGGTTAACTCTCTCATTACGTGGGCAGTAATGGACCCAGTAATGAGGGCAGTTATAACCGAGACGCGGAGCTTCTCTGTAGTCAGAACGCGGGCTTCGAGCCTCGCGTTTTGGATGCCGACTCTAAACCTTGCTAGACGCGGGTGTTGAACTTTGCCAGACGTGGGCTCATGCTCTGCGTCTTGGTATTTACAGTGCAGCTGGGACGCGGGCTTTAACCCTCGCGTCTTGGTACTGTACTGATGTTGAGACGCGGGCTTCATGCTCTGCGTCTTGGCATTTATAGTGCAGTTGGGACGCGAGCTTCGACCCTCTTGTCTTAGTACTATACTGATGTTGAGGCGCGGGCTTCATGCTCTGCGTCTTGGCATTACACGAGTGGCTATGATTAGCCTATCGTCTGGAATATAGACTCTGTTCTCTGATGACTTGTCTTTAGTGATTTTTAGACAGTCTACATTTACCTTTTCGGCTGCTGCTTTCTTACTCGTCATCTTGAATTGATTTTTTTATCACTTTATAATTTGAGTAGATGAAGAAGAAAATTTTTTTGCTCGGTAATATAAAGGATGAGTTTTTGCTAAGTAAAACTGAGGGTATTTTGGTCAATTGCTACAGTAAAGTGATTGGTGGTCCTTTTAGCGAGATTTTTTGGCTTCATTACCGCCTATACTCTGCCATAGATCTGTGGCAGAGATTGTGCCACATCGCTGCCGGCTGAGAGACTCTCTCAGCTGGCGGCTGAGGTAAAGAAACATATATATATATATATATATATATATATATATATATATATATATATATATATATATATATATATATATATATATATATATATATATATATGGGCTTACTGTACATCAGCCTGCAGGCTGAGAGAGTTTCTCAGCCTGCGAGACGTGGCTGAATATAGGCCACACATCGGTCGCAGAGTGTGGGCGCCAAAAAAGTCAAAAAATCCCGCCTAAACAATCGTGAAACAAATTGACAAAAATACCCCTTTTATATGACGACTGCGACTTCTAGCATTGAAAAGTAAAAAAACATTCCATGGTCGCAGACTTAATACAGAATAAAGAATACCGGACAAAAATGCTATCGTATAGCAATGCGACCTCCTTCGGTACTGCGACCAAATTCGCAATCTTCTTTCTCATGCCTTATGTAAAAGAAGTAATTAATATTATGATGGTGAAATAACTGATGAAGAGGAAGACCAGGAGAATGAAGACGACGAATCTGCTTATGATGGTGATAATGACGAGGATTAGGATTTCCTGATCTTCTGATATTCAACCAAATTTGTCTTCTTTTAAAAAGCTTTTTATTCTCTTTTTTTGTAAGGTCTCTTTCTCACTGTATTAACTTATAAAGCTCTTTTTAATTACATATCAAACTGCGACCGCTGTTCTTAAACACAGCGACCTTAGTCGCAGTACTGCGATCATAGTCGCAGCCCCATGGTCGCATAATATATATAAAAAACCAATTTAATTATTCATAGGAGTATCAGACAACATTCAGAAATTATACGAAGGACAAATATTTGATGACTAACAGTTGACAATTTATAGTCGCAGTTACTTAATCATTTATCAGTTCCCAATGCAACTATGGTTGCAATAATGAACTGTTTTGGAGTTCAAAGTAATTTAAAATTATAGTGTATTAACTTTTAAAATGTTTGGATAACTGAACAGTCACTTAGGAAGTATAAAATATACAATTTTTGGAAAAAGATAGAAAATATATTTGAGAGATATTCACGTGGTCCGAGAGCTTAAACCTTTTGGAATTTCGGGATTAAAATATATAAAGGGTCATGAGCAAAGGATTAAAAACATACTAAGTTATTTTTGCTCAAACTCGTTACTCTCACTGTTCAGAAAATACATTTAAAAAATGTCTTCACCATCACCACCGTCTTCACCGGAAAGAAGCCAATACATTCAAACAATGTCTTCACCATCACCACCGTCTTCACCGGAAAGAAGCCAATCATCAAATGATGATTTTATGTTTAGTTTTGAAACAATGTCTCGCTACGGGTCAGAATCTGAGCTTGATACAGACGACCCTTCTGGGAGTTCATTGATGAACCAAAACACAAACATGAAGAGGAAGAAAGCGACGATGAGACTGTACCTGAAGAGGAGGAAGAGACAGAAGACGAAAGCGATACAGAAGACGAAAGCATGACTCTTGACGACGAATCTGATTACGATGGTGATGACGACGATTAGAAGTTAAAAAATTGTATTTTGTTTTTCTTTTTAAATATATATAAATCTGTTTTCTAAAGTTAATTGTGTGAATTATATTTTTTACTACTATGTATTGGTTGAAATACTGCGACCATGGACGCAGACTTAATAAATACAATGTGACCAAGGTCGCAGTTGCTGGTTTTTAGTCTTAATCAACAACAACACTGCTACCTTGGTCGCAGTTTCTGACCGTAGTCTTAATAAAATAAACTGCGACCTTGATCGCAGTTGTTGGTGTTTAGTCTTAATAAAATACACAGCGACCTTGGTCGCAGTTGCTGGTCTTTACTCTTAATCAACAACATCACTGCGACCTTGGTCGCAGTTGGTGGTCTTTATAAATAATCAACAACAACACTGCGACCTTGGTCGCAGTTGATGGCCGCAGTCTTAAAAAAATAATCTGCAATCTTGGTCGCAGTTGCTGGTCTTTAGTCTTAATCAATAACACTGCGACGAGGTGACACGTCACCGCAGCAGTTGCTTAGTCGCAGTTTTTGGTCGCAATGTCGACCCTGGTCGCAGTTGTTTCTGTTTGCACTGTAGTCTTATGCGACCTTGGTCGCAGTGTCGTCTCTGGTCCAAGTTATTTTGTTTGCAATGCATGACTGCGACCAAAGGTCGTAGTTTATTAAAAAACAAATATGCTTTTTATTTATGTCCGCGCATTTATCTCCAGGCATGTGAAAATGATACAAAACGATCTCTTATATAATAAGATTGAGTGTTACAATATAGCAGTACAAAGAAAACTAAAACATCAAAAGAGCCATTGTTGACTAAGAGCAGTGGTGTTATTGAGGTCTTTTTATTTATGTCCAGGCATTTATCTCCAGGCATGTGAAAATGATACAAAACGCTCTCTTATACAATAAGATTGAGTGTTACAATATAGCAGTACAAAGAAGACTAAACATCAAAAGAGCCCTTGTTGAATAAGAGCAGTGATGTTATTGAGGTCCCCGTGTATTAAAAACTGTGGACGTCGAGGACCATGACTTCTTCTCTTGCGGACGACGAGGACCATGACTTCTTCTCTTGCGGACGAACATCGATCAAGTTCACCGGCCAAAATATTCTCCCAGAGGCCCAGCGAACCTGAAAAAGGACAATCAAGCTCTGGGTCATCTTCGTGCATAGGGTCATCTTCATCCATGGAGGCAGGCCCCTGTTAGAGACTCTGAAGAAGGCGGAAATTCTCAGAGCAATTGATCTCAAATGAAAACAGTCTAATTATGGACTGTTAAAGGGAGAGGGTGAGCCCTATTTATAGGCAGCCCATAATAACCATAATTAATGGTTCATTAATCAGAACCGTAGGCCTTAATGGTCTCCAACCGCCAGCGCCGGTTTGGCATTTAAAGACATTAACGCCTAAACCCAATGAAGAGCCGACGTGTGGACAACAGCTTCGGGAAACAACGAATGGTGCGGGTTCGTCAACGTAGACTTGACGTTAAAAAGATCTCATAAAATCTTTATGACAGGTCGCGTCTCACGGAGTGACTCCAAGTCGCATCAAAAACAGACTACTTTTCATTTTTCATTTAGATTCAAAAAAATGACTTAATCCAAAATAACACTTAATAAAACAACAACACGGCGACCTTGGTCGCAGTTGCTGGCGGCAGTCTTAAACCAAAACAGCAGTGTCGACCTTGGTCGCTATGCATGTTAATCTAAAGGAAAACACATACTTAACGTACTGCGACCAAAGTCGCAGTCCATGTAATGCAACCTTAGATTGCAGTTGCTGGCCATCTTTATCAATAACAACACTGCGACCTTGGTCGCATTTAACCATGTACACTGCGACCAAAATCTTTGACTAAGGTCACAGTTTAAATGTACAATGCGACCAAAGACTCTGACTACATTATATACAAAAAAATTAAACTATAAAGTAGAATTTTATCGCAGGCTGAAAACATTGATCTGAAAAGATTTTATATTTTCAAAAAAAATTTTATCCCAGGCTGAAAAGGAGAAACTAGATCTTTCAAAAAAGAGGTAAAGAAATAAGGCGAAAAGTAATTTATATCCTATAAAGAGCGGCAAAATAAAAGGGGGGAAAAATAATAATAAACAATAAGGAAAAGTTATCATAAGGGGTATTTGGTAATTTAACTTCTCCCTAAAAGCGGGCCGCAAGTCAGTGAGGTGACAAATTGAGCCACGTCACCGCAGGCTGAGAGAGAGTACTCTCAGCCCGCGGCTGATATACATTTTTCTATATATATATATATATATATATATATATATATATATATATATATATATATATGTATATGTACATATATGTACGTATATGTACGTACATATACATATATATATGTACGTATATATGTACATATATATACATATATATACATATACGCTGGGCTACTTTCGGAAGTATCAAGAATGTCAATACTCCCATTTTGATTTGGTTGATACACCACCCATGTACAAGAACCAAGCTGTTGGATGTGATCTAGTAATTATAAACTTGTTAGGAATAAAATTTCACAGATTTTTATTATCATTTACCCGTTCATCAAAGTGGTCTCAAAGTTAAGCAGTTTTAGGTCTCTAAAAAATGTCAATTTTTTAGTCACTTTGATGAACGGGTAAATGATAACGAAAATATATGAAATTTTATTTTTAACTAGTTTATAGTTAGTAGATCACATCTAACGGTTGGATCTTACATATGGGTGGTGTATCAATCAAATCAAAGTGGGAGTATCGACATTCTTGATACTTCCGAAGTAGCTCATATGTATGTATATATATATGTGTGTGTGTGTGTGTGCGCGCGCGCGCGCTCTACAAACTACTATCACTATTATGAAAGAAAAACTCATGATGGAGAAGAACATTGAAAAAGTCCAGAACACTAATAATAATAATACTAATGACATTATAACAATCCTTGATTCGCCAACTTCAAAATGCAAAAGACACCCAAGAAATAGATACAAGTCTCTTTTGAAAAATTATATAAAAAAAGGAGCTAAATGAAGCACCTTATCGACTGAAAATGATCAAAGTACAAAAGTTGAAATATCCAACAAAAAGAACTCGAACATGTTGCAAATGTGGCACTCAAGATCATAATGTTCGTACATGTAAAAGATAACAGAAGGTATGCTTACTGCATAAAAATATATACTTTAATGATATTATTAGTATGCTATATTTAAATGGGTGATTCAAATGATAAAGTGTTTGATAAGATTATAATTAAATAACTTAGTTAACTTCTTTTGAAATGTTACATGTGGAATAAATATTATACTAATGAATTTTCAGTTTTTTCTTTTACAGGATGCTCAGAATATATCAACGAGTCAAGGACATTTTGGAGCATATCATCATATTTTTTTTCATGATTTTGTTTTTCATGATGTGTGTAGAATATAGAAAACTAGAAAGAAATGTTAGTTGTAAATGTCATTTGAGGATTTAATTAAAACATCATGTGTATTGGTTGTGAAATGTTGGTTATGAGTGCCATTTGAGCTAGTTTTGAGTTGTGGATGTTCATTATGAATGCTATTTGAGGTAATTGTAACACCCTGATCCTCGGTGTACGTATCACCGTATCTGTACGCGATACGACGTACAAAATTTGTTTTGACTTCTGTAGTATTCGATTGAGGTGATTTCAGTTTCAAAATTATTTCCTAATATTGTAGATTTTTCAGATTTTCTGGAAATTTTCTGGATTATTTTGGAAAATCTCCGTTGTCGGTGTCGACCGATGCCGATAACCGGCCTTCCGATTTTTATTTCACAAACAGTTGAATTCTGAGAATCCCTTTCACTGTGGGTCCTTAGAATCACGTGAGCTACGTTCGGGTATTTTTGAAATTTTCTGATTTTATCGAAAATCCGGTCAAACCGGTGTCGTCCGTATCGACGAGACTCCGGGATTTTTAATGGCAAACTGGATTGAGTTTCTGCAAACTGTTTTCATATTCCGCCTCAGGCTAATATTCTCTATTTTCTGTAATTTTTGGGCACCGTTCGGAGTTAGTCGAATATCGGGCTATTATTTTAATATTAAAATATTAAATTTTCACCTTTTCTTTTTCTTTCCTTTTCTTCTCTTCTCTGGCGTTTTCCAGCACCTTCACCCCACCGCCTTCTCTTTTCTCTTCTTAAGTTTCCTCTCTCTCTCTCTCTTCCCTCTTTAATTTCACACTCCTCTCTCTCTAATTAGTCAATATCTCTCTCGCTCTCAATACCATTTCTCTCTCTCTAACTCTCTCTATCTCTCCCTCTCTCTCTGTCAGATCCTCCCACAAGGGGAGGGGCTGCCCCTTGGCCCGCAGCCAAGCCGAGCGCGGTCGGCACCACCGTCGGCCGCCGCGACCCCAGCCGCGCCCCCAGCTGACGCATCCCCACCACCAACACCACCTGCAGTTTCTTCTTCCCTTTCCTTTTCTTTTTCTCCCCCTTTTCCTATTTTTCTTCTTTCTCTCCTTCTCGTTCTCTCTCCCGCTCTTTCTCTCTCTCTCTCACCCTCGGCCGGAGATGGGACCGCCGCCGCCGGCCGGGACCCGCCGCCGGCCGGCCTGCGCTGAGGCAAGCAGCAGTACGTGCTGCTGCTGCCCTCTCTCTGTGTGTGTGTGTGGTGTGTGTTGAGTGTGTGTGAGTGCTGTGTGTGTTTTGTGTGTGTGTGTGTGCTGTGTGTGTGTTGTGTGTGGTGTTTTGTGTTATGTGTGAGTGGTGTTGTGTGTTGTGTGTGTGTGGAGTGTGTGTGTGTTGTGTGGTGTTGTGAGAGTGTGAGGGGTGTGTTTGTGTGCTGTGTGTTGTGTGCGTGGGTGTGAGGTGAGTGTGTTGTATGAGTGTGTGTGTAGGAGAGTGTGATGTGTGTGTGAGAGGTGATGGGTGCTGGGGTGTGTGTTGTGTGTTGGGGAGTGTGTGTGTGTGGTGTGTGTATGTGTGGCTGTGTATGTGTGTGTGGGTGGTGTGTGGGCTGTTGTGTACGTGGTGTGTGGGTGTGTGTGTGTGCACTGGTGTGTGTGTGCGCTGGTGTGTGTGTGTGGGGGTTCTAGTTCACACCCGAACCCACTATAATCCTTTTGAGTAATTGGAAACCCGTTACCCAATAAGCCTCACCCATTAACGTACTAACCCACTTCCACTTAAGTGATGGGTTTGGGTCGTGGATCCAACCCCGACCCGTTATGAGCCAAACCCGCATCCGAAACCATTACAGGTAATTTTACAGAAAAACCCCCATTATATTTATTATTTGCACTTATATTTTTATTTACATAATTAACCTCTTTTTATTACTTTTAGTATTCAGGCGATATCTGGAGCATCCGGATTCCGATTCGGGCGATTCTGGATCCGTTGCGATCGTTGAGAACGAGAGCTACAGTCCTGTAGCCAGTTTGTGAGTGTTTTTATTTTATAAATTATATTTTATCATGTTTCGTGACAGTGATTGATATATCGTGATTATAGATAAAAGACGGTAATAATTAATTATTAATTGGTGATTTAGACACTGCATCATACCTGCACAGTCCCGGACACACAGGCCACTGTGTTACCATCTTCAGGAACACTGTCATATCATATATTGGATCACAGTTAGAGAACGATAGTCACATGTATACTGATCCACGATACTCGGTGACACTACACTGTTACTAGACATGCATGCTAGATACCGTTATTTCATGCACTGGTATCATCTTTCCACGGCTACAGTAGTTCACTAGTCATGATAGATTACACAGATTATTGCTACACATAAATAACTACCACATTTCATATTATTATTCTCATCATACTATGGATTCTCGGCATATCACTGTTACAACACCTGCATGTATGATTTTCTTATTCTTGTCATATGGATCCCCATTCCGATTATCTGTATTATTGTTCCATGTTATCAGATACATGTTATATGCTTGTTTCCCGTTACTGATATTGTTATTCCATTACTGGATACATGTTCCCGTTACTGATATGGATATTCCCGATACTGGACATGATATGGATATTCCCGATACTGACATGATATGGATATTCCCGATACTGGACATGATATGGATATTCCCGTTACTGGACATAAGTGTTGTTGATATGCGATGTGTGGAACTAAGTGCCACGTGGATCCAAGCCACGGGGGCCACCTCTAGAATCCCACATCTATTGTTCCTGTTTCCCGTTATATTGTTCATGTTATATTGTTCTCGTTTCCCGTTATATTGTTCTATGCTATCAACAGAGCTCAGGTCCAGTTATCATTTACCCTTATCATGTACAGTCGTTATTCTTGTTACATTGTATACTTGACATATTAAATCATAAAGGTAACTGGGGTATGGGGGAGACTTGACGGTTGACTAGATCATATCGGGTGGATGTACTGGATCCATATTGGGTCCCACTGCAGGGGACCGGTAGTGCTGGCTACCATCTGTTACTCATGTTACATGTTACAGCTCTAGCGCTGGCCCTGGTCTCAGCAGCCAGGGATCTGTTTAAGGCCGTTGTCCCGGTATGTACGGATACACTCACCCGATAAGAACTCCTCGACCATGGGTTTTCCCAATTAACATAATAAAATAGTATACACGATAGTGACATCGGGAACATTTGTTATTTGATTACTCTCTCGTTTGGATAATGGTACCCGTAGGCCATGTCCGGATGGGTTCGACTGGGGTGCGGGCTTCAGTATGAACCGCCAGTGGTATGGGACACTGGAAGAGAGTATTAAAATAGCAGGTGGTACTGATCGCTACTATTGTATAAATGACATGACTTTGACATGACCTTGCTGTTACATGTTTAGTTGTACTTGTTACTGTTCCTGATCATTTATCTGCTATCATGTTACATGTATACATCGATCCGTATATGTTTCCTGTTACACTTTCTATGGTGCTCTACTACTCACGCGCATGTATACTTTGTTACATTACCTGGTACATGTTACACTGTATGTAGTAGCATACTATGGCATGTTCTGCATTGCGTATATTGTATTGTACAGAAGTATACTCACCTGCATGTTCACCTCTATCACGTCACTACGACCATGTTCATGTCACCACTAGATAATCTTATTTACTATATATTATATATATACTGGACACGACTATAGGTATGACTAGAGGATAACCGGATAGGTAGTGATGATACTAAAAGATGACTGTTTATGTATCTCTACTGCTTCCTATATGCTTATGATATTATATCACTTGTACCACATCATGTATTATATTAGTATCATGCTTGTATTACTATGTATATATTACTGCTTCCTTCATTTTACCACTCACTAGGTCGCTTTCTGAACGACCCTGGGTTTGCGTGCCCAGACTGGAGATCCGCGTACCGAGAGTGCCTTGGAGTCACATAGGAGATTCCTCATCTGGCCTATTCATAGGTACTGTACTGAGCTTAACGTACGCGTGAGCGTGTATTCACCTCGCGTATGTACGTCGCCATAACGTCCCCGTACCTACGGGAACGGGGCGTTACAGTAATTTTTGAGTTGTGAAATATTGGTCATGAATGTCATTTGAGCTAATTTTGAGTTGTAAAATGTTCGTTATGAATGCATTTTTCTTTTAAAGTTTTCAGGAAAATGCTAACCTTTCAAGGGTAACCTTATGCATATCTTGTTATCTCGCGATTTACAAGTTTACAAATTTACTTGCATCTTAAATACATTTATAATATCTTAAAAGCACATTCACATCCCATTTGAACGCACATCCACCCACTTGTACACATCATCAACAACAATCATATTTCATAACAATCAAGTTCCCAAGAGTTATCTCTTTAATTTACAAGCTAATCAATTTACAGATTACATCACACGATTTACAAGTTTATAAATCAATTTTCGTCAAAATACATCTATAAAATCATCACTCAAATACATAGTGTTATTTCATACACTTTCATCAATACAAGTGTCATCTCTCATTTACAGACATATAGATCAATTTTTCGATATATTTCTAAAAAATACACCAAAAATTCAAACAATATCCATCAATAACAATCTCTATTTAATACTTCAAAATATACACAAGTACAAATTCATGGATACCAAACTCTATTTACACAAATGTAAAACTCCTCATATACATATTATATTATTTTAGAAATTCACAATATATTCACATTTGTACAAATTCATGGATACCAATCGCTATTATGATTGAGATGTAAGTTTTATTATTTTGTTGTGAAATAATAATATTGTGATTCTAATTATTTGTATATATTATTATAGTTATTTACCATGTCAAGGCTTGCAAAGCTTAAGTTCATTCCACTTGATATCACATGAAGGAATTATATGTCTTGGGTTATTGACAAAAAATGCATCTCGAGTCAGTGGGTCTCACTGAAATAATAAAAGAGATGAACTCTATGTCATCGCAAGATAAGGCAAAAGTGACGATCTTTATACGTAGACATCTTGATGAGTGATTAAAATATGAAATCTCACAATAAAAGAACCAAGTGTCTTATGAAAAAATCTCAAAGAAAGATTTGATTATTGAAAGAAAGTTGTGCTTCCTGTCACACGTGATGAATGGAATATTTTGCGTTTCCAAGACTTCAAAAAAGTCTGCGATTATAACTCTGTAATATTTAAAATAGTATCTCAATTGAAATTCTGTGGAATGGATATCACAGATGATGAAATGCTGGAGAAACTTACTCCACATTCCATGTATTTAATATAACACTGTAGCAGCAATATCGGTTGCGTGATTTTAAGAAATATTCTGAACTAATTTTATCTCTTCTTATGGCAGAGAGAACAATGAACTTTTGATAAGGAATCATCAGTCTCGTCCTACTGGTTCAGTAGCATTTTCAGAAGCAAATGCTGTATTTTCTAAAAATTATGAACATGATATAATCATGGTCGTGGCCGGTGGCCGTGGCCGTGGATGCGATCAAAGTGTTATTACACACTTCACAAGGTCGAAGTGGTTATTACAATCCTTCATAAAATACGCGATCCATAAGAAACATCATGCAGAAAAACATGATAAAAGAAAAGGTGTTCGTGAATGTTCTCTCCAGAATCCTGAAGATTCCTATTATAAATGTGGTTCCAAAGGGCACTGTCTCGAGTCTGTCAAGCACAAGAGTATCTTTGTAAGTTTTACAAGGTATTCTTGAAGAAAAAAAAGGAAGTGAATTTCACTGAACATGATAATCCTATGGATGATTCAACTCATCTTGATGCTGTCAGATTTTACTGATGATTTTCCTGATCCTTCAACTCATCGTGATTCTATATATTATTGATAACTAGATATATAATTGTATTACTATATTTTGCTATTTATAATTGTGAAAATTATCTTTGAATGTAATTTTTCATTTATAATAATATATTTAAAATTTTATATTCATCAAATGATTCATTTTTGCATGAAGCTTGATATAAATTATGCTAATGATGAAGTCAAGATCAAATCGGAGATATTTGCATCCGGATAGTGGTACAACACACACTATTCTCAATATAAAAAATACTTCTCTGATTTAAAATCAATAAAGATAATTATTAATACAATATCAGGTCCTATAGACTTGATTGAAGGAACTGGTAAAGCCAGCTTCATATACCAAATGGAAGAAAGTTTTTCATAAGATACTTTGTTTTCACCAAGGTTCAAAAGAAAATTATTGAATTTTAATGACATATATCTTCATGGTATGATACTCAGAGCACAACTGAAAGAAATTTGAAGTATATGCATCTTATTACTTATATATCAGGAAAAAAGTACATATTTGAAAAACTACCAAATTTCTTTAAGATTGCATTACACATATATAAATATGATTAAATCACATATGATTTTAAAGAAGATACACAGACATTTAACTCTGTGGCATGACCGTTTAGGTCATTCTGGTTCAATAATGATGCGAAGAATTATTGAAAAATCACATAGATATACCTTGAAGGGCCAGAAGATTCTTTAACCAGTAAAATTTCATGTGAGATTTTTTCTGAAAATTAATCATGAGATCATCACCAATTAAAATAAAAACCGAATCACCTACATTTCTTGAATGTATTCAATGTGGTATATATGGGCCTATTCACCCACTGTGTGGACGATTTCGATACTTTATGATATTGATAGATGCCTCTAGTGGATGGTTACACGTTGTCTATTATTAACTCGTAATATGGCATTTGCAAGATTTCTTACTCATATAATTAGATTATGAGAATAATTTTTTTATTATGCAATCAAGAAAGTTAGACTTGATAATGCTAGTGAGTTTATGTCTCAAACATTAATGATATTGTATGTCATTGTGATAGCTGTTCAGTATCATGTTGCTCATATAACATACACAAAATGGTTTGGCTGAATTATTGATTAAGCGCCTCGCTTATTGCTAGACCATTAATATGAGAACAAGCTTCCTATTTCTATATGTGGTTATGCAATTTTACATGCTGCGCATTAATTCGCATCAGACCAAGTGCATATCAGTGGTACTCCCCATTACATTAGCATTTGGTCAAGAATCAAATATTTTTCATCTTAGAATTTTTGATTGTGCGGTATATGTACCGATTGCTCCACCATAATGTACGAAGATGGGTCCTCAAAGAAGACTGGGAATATATGTCGGTATGAATCTCCTTCTATCATAAGATATCTTAAGCCTAAAACCGGTGATGTTTTTACAGCTCATTTGCTGACTGTCATTTCAATAAGGCAATTTTTTTCAGAATTAGGGGGAGGAAAGAAACACTGGAAAAGGAGATTACATGGAATGAACTATCTTTATTGCATCTTATCCTCACACAAATAATGTGAGTCAGAAATGGAAAAAAGATTATGCATTTATAAGAATAGCAAATCAATTGCCAGATGTGTTCAGTGATACAAAAAAAGTAACTAACATATATACCAGCTGTAAATGCTTCTGCTCGGATTGAAATCTTAAAAAGGACAATCTGAAAATGAAGTCACTAATGAGTCTAAGACACGCCTGAAGCGTGGTAAGCCAATCAGCTCCAAAGATAAAATTCTCGAAAAAGAAAAGGAGCAGTTAAGCATGATGACCCCAATATGAAGGAATGCGTTCCCGAAAAAATACAAAGTAAGACAAATCAAGAGATAGAAAATCCTGAAGGTATAGAAAATCATTAGATCTCTATTGATTGTATCAATACATGAGGGTTATGGAATCGAAATGAGATAAAAAATATAGATGAATTTTTTCTATTCTGTAACATGTGATATTGTTAACGGAAGTAAGATCCTGAACCAAGATCGTCACTGAATGTCAAAATAGACATGATTGGATTAAATAAAAAAAAGCTATATAGGCTGAATTGAATTCGCTTAATAAGCAAAAAAGTATTGGATCTCTTATCTCATGTCTGAAGCTGTGAGGACCAGTAGGATACAAATGAGTTTTTGTGCAAAAGTGCAATGAGAAAAACGAGATTGTGAGGTACAAAACTCGACTTTTTGCTCAAGGTTTCTCACAAAGACGTGGAGTTAATTATGAAGAAACGTATTCTCCAATAATGGATGCAATTACGTTTAGATAGTTAATCACCTAGCAGTTTCTAAATTTTAGAAATGCGTTTTTTGGATTTGTTTTTATGATGTTACACTTATTTATATGGATTGCTTAATAGCGATATTTTTATGAAAATCTTGAAGGATTTAAGATGCCTGAAGCATCAAGTTCAAAACTCAAAGAGTTATATTCGATCAAATTACAAGATTGTTTTATGAGTTAAAGCAATTAAGACGTATGTGGTATAATCATCGCTAAAGCGAGTATTTGTTAAAGGAAGGATATGTAAACAATCCTATATGCCCTTGAGTTTTTATAAAGAAAACAACATCCGAATTCATTATCATTACTGTCTATGCTGATGATTTAAACATCATTAGGATTCATAAAGAAATCTTAGAAGCAATGATGTACTTAAAAAATGAATATGAAATGAAAGATCTTGAAAATATCAAATATTTATTGGTTTACAGATTGAGCACCTTCAAAGAGGAATATTTTTGCATTACCAAATATAATGAAAAGATCTTGAATGCTTTAGCATGGATAAGTAAACTTTTAAGCATCCAATGGTTGTTAGCTCATTGAATATGAAAAATGATCCATTTCGCCTTGAGAAGATAATGAGGAAGTTCTTGGTCCTGAAGTATTATACCTAAGTGCAATTAGAGCTCTTATGTATCTTTCTAATTGTACCCGACCAGATATAGCATTTTCTACTAATCTATTAGTAAAATTTAGCTCATCTCCTACACGAAGATATTGGAATGGAATTAAGCATGTATTTCGTTATTTTCGAGAAACAATTATTTTGGTTTATTTTATTTCAGAGAATCAAAATAAGAAAATGATTGGTTATGCAGATGCAGTTACTTGTGAGATCCACATAAAGTCAGATCTCAAACATGATATGTGTTCACATGTGGAGGTATGGTGATCTCTTGGCGTTCAAAAGCAGACACTTATTGCCACTTCTTCTATTCATGCTGAAGTCATAACAATTTATGCAGCAAGTCGAGAATGTATATGGTTAAGGTCTGTAACTCAAAACATCCAAGCAACTTGAGAATTACCAGTCGATAGAGATCCACAACATGGTTTGAAGACAATGTTTATCCGTCGCTCAAATGAAGGAAGGATTCATCAAAAAACGACCGAACCAAGCACATACTCCTCATTCAGCCAGAACTTGAAAAGGATAAGAAACATTAATATTCAATATATCTGATCAATTGATAATGCAGCATATCTCTTCATAAGGCATTTCCCACTACAACTCTCAGAAAGCTTATTCGTGATATTGGGATGCGTCATCTGCGAGATTTATAAAGAAGAACTACTCATGTCAACTTGAGAGGGAGCTTACGTAATTGTACTCTTTTTTTCTTACTATGATTTTTGAAAATCACCTAGAGGGGGGGTGAATAGGTGATGGCTAATCTAATGGTCACTAAATGCGGAATTAAAACTATTAAGACCTAAATTAAACTTCTTAACTAAAACAAGTTTAACACAAGAGTGTAGCCGAATTCCCCGTGAAGAGCTCTGGACTAACTCCTCAAGATTCCTCTAAATAAGAGTTGATTGCCGCGTTGGCTCTCTTGGTTGAAAACTAGTATAGCAAACATCCCCAAGCATGCATCAATTAAGCACACAATAATCAAGCATATAAATATAAACACATAATAGCATGCAAGATATAAAGACAAAGAGATAGAGAGTGAGCAATCGCAAACACACGGGATTTGTTTCGAGATTCGAGCACACTTGCTCTACATCCCCACCTTCGACACACGAAGGATTTCCACTATAATTGATCCCACCGGATTACTCGGTGCCGCAACCCTATAAGCCGAGTTCACACTTGAACTCCTTGGACTCTCTAGCCCGTACACACCGCAAGCCCACAAGCTCGCCGAGGCCGCACCTCAAACAACAAGTTTGCACCCTAACTCAAAACACCACGGACACACACGTCCGCCTCCTCAAAGTACAAAGATGAACTTTGGTGATCACAACTCTTGATCACCTAAAATTCTCTCACAACAAATCCCTATGGGTAGATATAGCAATGGATAGCTCAAGTGTTGTGTGAGAAAATAAGGAAAGAGATGGTGGAGGAAAACTCAAGAAAATCTCTTTTAAACACTCTTGATAAAACTCTCCTTTTGATTGGAAATATTGGCTCTAAAACAAGTGGAGAAAACCTCTCAAAAGAGTTGGAAAAAACTGGCTCAAAACCCACTTGAAAATCTTATATAAACAGCCCCCAATGGCCCATTTTCTAGGGCTAGAAAAACTAGCCGTTGGGGTCTTTCAGAACTGACGGTCGACCGCCGGTCGACCGCCAACGGTCATTTTTTCCGACCGTTGGGACAACGGTCGACCCGCCCGGTCGACCGAGCCTCTGAACAGAGAGCAGAGCTCTCTGCCGGTCGACCGGTCCGGTCGACCGGGGCTTTCCAGAGAGCAGAAGCTCTCTGGCGGTCGACCGGGTCGGTCGACCGGCCCTCCAGTGCACAAAGGCGTGCACGTCTGTGCACGTCGGTCGACCGAGTCGGTCGACCGACTTCAAGCGCGGTCGACCGGCTGAAGCCTGGAAACAGAAACTGGGATTTAAAACTTGGTCGTTTTGAATGAAATGAAATCCCATAAAATACTGAAAAATCTACAAAAATATTTTAACACTATACTTTGATAAAACATATGTTCGCACAAAATCAAGGCATGTTATATAAAAGATTTGAACTATTTTTGTAACTTGGAATTTTGCTCAAACAAAATTGTATTTTCCAAAACTAGATTTTTCAAAACTTATTTTCCAAAATGAAGTCTTTTCTAAACTGAAAATTCTTTTATGAAAACATTCTAATCAAGAGTGTGTGTATAGATATACTTGAGCAATCCACCACTATTCTATCATTTACATTTTATTCTAAAACAAAATCTTATAACACAAACCTAGACACAAGTCTTCATCTTCTTGAAGTCTTCACTTGAAGCCTTCTTGACTTGGTCCAAATACTTTTGGTGGTGGCGGGGAGGCTTTCGAACAGATCATCATTGAGAATAGCATAGGTAGTATTATTAACGGAGAATTATGTGAAGAATTCCATCTCCAAGATCTAACATTTATCACCATTATGGTTTTTTTTTTTTTTTGTTGAGAAAATATCACCATTATGTTATGCAACGCACCTTAAGAAGAAAAAACAGTTGCAAGAATTCTTCTCAAATGTTCCTGTAATAGCAACTCTAAATATAGAATGCTACCAATAATATATCAAAAGTATTCTATTACAAATTGTCAGAAGGCAACTACAAAATTGTTGCATGTGCTTTATTCTATCATTGATATTTTTTTTTAAATATCTGGCCAGAAATATCGGTGTGCAATGCAACGCACGAAAGTCTGTTTGTAGTCCAACAATAATGGCCCCTTTAACTTTGCTTATTATGTGTACATGGAAATAGCTTGTACACCAGAACTGATATATAATCACATATATAAATAAATGGTGTATTGTCGTAAGTTAACTTAAGCCACTACGCAACGAAATAGGAAATGAATTGAACTCTCTACCTTTAACTAATCTCTCAATCGTTTTTGGGGAAAAATAAACAAAATAAAGTAAATAGAAGTTCTACGCAATTTGGGGAACAAAAGAGCAGATTGTATCCGGCCTTATTATAATTATGTGATATTTCATAACAAACTTAGAGAGAGAGAGAGAGAGAGAGAGAGAGAGAGAGAGAGAGAGCTAACAGAGATACATATATCTGATATGAATCATGAACAACAACTAATTAAAAAGCTGAGAGGTAGAGAGATAGAGCTAGAGTTAGTGCCCTGGTCTGCAGTGATCGTAGGCTTTGCAACAAACCAACAAGAGAAGAACCAAGGAGAACGAAAACCTAGCTAGCTTTTGCTTGGTTAAACTTCAAACAATTTTTTTATAAGGATTCACCGCCCGAGACACGCATCCGTTACCCTGCGTATACGGCATTCCTGCTTGATTTGTGCATGCCTGCCCGCCCAGTGCACACGATAGTTGATGTATGATTGCAGATTTGCACCGATGACAAGTCTCCTCCGACTCACATCAGAATCCATAGACCATTCATCATGGCCTCTCCCTGGCTGCGGCTGAGGCTGCTGCCTCTTCCGCTTCCGCTCCGCTTTCCGCTTTCCCTGGCATTTGAGGAGGCCCCCTTGATGCTTGCCGTTGCCGACCCAAAAGTAGCAAGAACGCTGATGGAGACGAGTATAGAAAGCATTAACCAAGAATTGAAGCAGGCCATCTTTCTTCTCCACCCAACTCCAACCATACCCTTCTTCATTCTTACCGCTCTAGGCTCTTTCTTGCTCTTCTTCACCGAGCCTTGGTTAAGTAAGCTGTCAACTAAACAAGATGATGCAATAGATTCCCTGTGCACTTGCTCCATGGAAATGAAATAATCTCTTCTGTTTTGGATGGACGCATTGTTCCACTCTTGTGACCCTCAATAATGCAACAGCCCGCTCACCTTGTACTCATGCTGCACATACTGCCAGGTTTCTGCACTGTAACATATTTTGGCATTCACATTTTTTACATATCCGAGTGTTCTGCATTAAACAACCCAGAAACAATATTGTTTGCATTGTAATTAAAAAAAAAAAAAAAAAAAAAGACTCCCGAAAGGAAGGGAAACCGCTTTGCCCTTGGTCAGTAGGGAGTGCAATAAAAGACCAACTATGGAAGAGAACTGCCAAACTAATCTCTTTCAGACCACATAAACATTTGCTCCACTAGGATACAGGGGAGGACCAAAAGCAGGGAGAAAATAATTTTTTGTCCTACCAGATTCTGAATAATTCCTCCACTCGAAAACAGTAAGAGAAATGAGAGAGACAAATAACCTTCAAAATGAGGGCGGAAAATATCATGTTGCAGGCTCAAGATAAATTAAAAAACAATAAAAATAAAGTGAAGATAAGCTTCTATAAATGCAAAGAGCCAAATCACATGGAGCTTCGATCAAGTCTCTATCCAAGCTATAAGACCTCCGCCGGGAAACCTGCTCTATGTATTTCTTGAATATTAGTTATAGTATGTGCTCTATTTTCAGCAGGCAGCATATCAGAATATCTCCTTCAGACACATGAATCAACTGTTGCTGTCAGGACATGTTACTTTTGTTAGAAAATAAAAATTAGTAATTCTGATGCTGATGGAATTGATGAGAAACAGGAATTGCTATACTTGGAAACATAGCTGGCGAAAAATATTGTCATTGCACCATCATATGATGAGGCCTTAGAAAGTGGCTTTACTCAGCCAGGTGAAGTGCTGATGTTCTCGCAGAAAGAGAGCACACGGTGTGGAAGGCATTAAAGATAGGTTGAAGGTAAAAGTCCATCCTATCTCCTTCCAGTTAAACTCTATGTGGTCAACACCAAGGAGCAGGTGCATTACGCTGAGTGTCCAGAACCTTTGAGATATATCAGCAGCAGCGATATGTAGGCAATTCTCAGGAGCATATAATCAGTGTTTGGCAATGACAAGAAATATGGTGAAGACTCGGCTAGCTTTACACTAATATTAAACATTGGGTAGGAAGAAAATGGCACAACTGGGACCAGAGTTGGTTGCAGCAGCCCTTGACCTCTTGGTGGCAGGGATGGGAGTTCTGTGTTACTTTTTCTGCCCCCTGCGGCTTGGTTCTAATCTGCTCATATGTATGTGCTGCCTCTGGCATGCACTTGTGCTTTTACCTTCTACTTCTAAATAGTTGAACATGGACCAAGTCATTCCCATCCGTTTCAATGTATTTTGCCAGGTCCTGAATCAAGGATTGTTTAATGACAAGGGTGTAAAGATATTTACTCTAATGTGACTCATTCCATTTTATTGACATAAGATAACATATAATGAAACGGATAGATTTATGAATAGCCATATGAATGGATATAAGTAGCCTCCATTTGTTTTGGTTATAACCATCATGATGAAAGGGGTTACAAAAGAGAGTTCTTGCCTACACATATGAATATGTTTTTTTATAATTATCATTTGGTTTTCTCCCATCAAGAAAAGACAAAAAAGTATTGAGTAGGCAAGAATACATTATGAAGTCTTCTTCTAATCTCTCTCTTTAACGAGTTTGGGCATCCTTCTCATACAACTTCAAGTGTAAAGGATCACCATGTTCATACGATTGAATATGACATAAGGTATACATCTATAACTCATGTTTTGTATGTTGATGAGATTAAGTATTGTGTGTGGCTATATAGCATACTATTAAGGAGTTGATTCAACTTTATATCAACATTAGAATTTGATTTCTATCAGAGGGTCCTAATTGTATACTAAACATGTGTAATAACCTCTTATGTTCATTATTCGCTCTTTACTGAAATGCATCGGGCTCACTTTTCAAAGAAAATTAAAAAAAAAGTGAGACAAAGTTGCAGTTTCCAATATGTAAAGGAGTTTACTTGTCAGCCATCAAATGAAATACTAGATTACAAGATTATATGGTACATGCTAATTGCATTTCAAGAGCCTATGCCCGAAGTTTCCTCATATCTGGCTGTCAATCCTCGTCAGAGGAACTCTCAGAATGCAGGGTTCCTTGGTCAACTACTGCAGCAGTATCCTGAATGAATAACCACAAACATGTAAATAATTAGCATTTAAGTTGTTTCCTAATCTTCCGTGGACAACAATTGAAATAAAAGATCATATAGGATTTAATTCTCACATTTACAGTCATTTTATCCCAGTCCTTCAATTTTGAATTGCTAACCATGTAACTATCACGTAAAGGAGCCCAGCCAGGTTCATCATCATTTGCTTTAGTTGCTGATTTAGTACCTGCACAAGACAATATCAATTGGACAATTCCGAGGATAATGAAATTAACTAATAGATCTTTTTGAAAGTAATGAAAATATTATTGAGGTAAAACCTGCCCATGTTTACCATGTCAATGCCATCATATTAAATGTAAGCTAAATAATAGCATGATTTTAATTTGTGATGTGAATCCGAAGGATGATCAAATAATAACTAATAGGAACATGTGCAAGTTTTTGAAGATATTATCACAGAAAAAATTGCCCATGTGAACTAAGCTATCTTATTAATGTAGCAAATTAAGTTAGGATGACTTTAGTTTGTTCAACCATGTACATGACTCTGTCAGTGTGCGTGGATCCGTGAGTACGCCTACATCAGTGAGCATGGGCCAGTGAGCGCGCGTGCGCGCGTGTGCTATGAGTGTATATATCTCTTGTGTGTGATCAAGAAATTGTAAGCAGCCAACATAGAGATCTTATCTCTGTGCCCGTGTAAACGTCTAGCTCATTGAACCAATAACATCTAGCTTGTTGAAGCTCTGTCAGTAGTTTCAGCACTTCTGAATTTTCAGGAAGCTTGCTCAAAGTAGGGACTAAAGATAGCTGCATAAACACATATAATAATGCTTTGGCTGATGAGAGCAGGTTGAGTACCAACTTCAACACAGAAGGGCTGAGAAAAAGCACCAATAAGGAAGAATCCATCCTCCGTCCCCGCCCCTTCTTAAGAAAAAGAAAAAGAAAAAACAAGAACAGATACAAAGAGTAAGAAAAAGAAACAAAAATAACATGCGAACGTGCATGCACAAGCCTGTCTCCCTAGGTTATTTCTAGGAATCAATCTGACAACTAATCAATGTCACTAATCTAATGGCCAGGTCGGTGAATATCAGGTGGGAGGTTTTCCGTTCAATGGAATGTTCTTTAATTATAGATTTTGATTCAATGGACTTCTCCTAGAGTAAATACATGTTTGCTTAGAAGATTTTCAAGATACCGCTGCTCCTCCTAGAGTAAATACGTATCCGCTAGTTGATTTTGATTCCTCAGAATCTGCAATCCAATTAGCATCACTGCATCCTTCAAGTACAGGTGGATACTGTCCATATCTCAAGGCATATTCCTTGGTATGTGATACGTACCCAATACTCGTAGTAGAGCAGTCCAATGTTGATCACTAGGATTACTAGTGTATCTGCTTAACTTGCTTACAGCGTAAGCAATAATTGGGTCTAGTACAATTCATCAAATACATTAGACTTCCGATAATCTGAGAATACTCCAACTTGGCGTATTCCAGTTCCTGTATTCTTATGAAGGTGGATGTGTGGGAGAAAAGGATTTGTATTCTCCTTTATCCATGATCCTTAAATCTTTCTATCATCTTATCCACGTAGTGAGATTGAGATAGACTGATTCCATCTGGTATTCTGGTGATTTTAATTCCTAAAATTACATCAGCAACCCCAGATCCTTCATGTCAAAATTGTTTGATAATATTCTTTTTGGTGGACTTAATAATTTCAATATTAGTCC